>NEWO01000430.1:239453-251317 GCA_003013225.1 Phalaenopsis aphrodite | reverse complement strand
AATAGACCTAAGAACCCATATTCTAACTCTCAGGCTGGAAAAAACATCCTAATTTTAGCTGGAATGACAATTTTATTGGTGGCAGTCATTAATGGGGAAGAGCCAAGTAAGCCCATTGGGGAACTAAAACAACCAGGGTTGTGCTAATTATAAACCTACTTATCCTTCTGGATTTACTAGTAATAAACAAATTAAGGAGAATAAGTTTTCTATTGAGGAAGTGGTGTTACAAATGAGAAATCAATTACAAAGTCAAAGTGCTGCTATTCAAAATATTGAGAATCAACTAGAAGAAATTGCAATTGTACTTAGCAATAGGCCTTGGGGAACACTTGTTTAAATCAATTCTAAAGACAAAAATAAAGAACAAGAGCAAGTTAAGGCTGTCCAACTTAGGGCTAGAAAGGAATTAAATTTTGGAGTTCAAAATGAGATTGATGTTGAAAGGGAAAATAAAGAGACTAAAAAACCTGAAGAAACTATTCCTAATGAAGTGGAAAAGCCTGTCTCTCCAACAAAGAATAATTTAGAAAGACCACCACCTCCTTACCCTCAAAGACTTAGGCAGCAAAAGTTGGATCAACAATTTTCTAAATTTTTTGAGATATTTAAAAAGCTTAAAATTAATATTCCCTTTGCCAAAGTTTTGAAATAGATGTCAATTTATGCAAAATTTATGAAAGAAATTTTAACTAAGAAAAGGAAGTTTGAATATTTTGTAACTGTTGCACTTAGTGAAGAATGTAGTGTAATAATTCAGAAAAAGTTTCCTAAAAAACTTAAAGATCTTGATAACTTCACTACACCTTATGCCATTGAAGAAAAATTTTGTGAAAAAGCTTTAGTGACTTAGGAGCTAGGATTAACCTCATGCCTTTACCTATTTTTATAAGGTTAGGTTTGGGAGAGATTTCTCCCCCTACTGTAACCCTACAGTTAGTTGATCAATCTATCATCCATCCTAAGGAGGTTATAGAGAATGTGTTGGTTAAAGTGAAAAAAATTATCTTCCCTATTGATTTTATTATGTTAGATATGGAAGAAGATAAAGAAAAATTGATTATTTTGGGGAGAACTTTCCTTGCCACCAGACAAGCAATGATAGATGTGCAGAAAGGAGAACTAATCATGAGAGTTAATGACCAGGAAGTTACATTTATTGTGCTTAAATAAATGAAGTATCCTGATAGAGGAAAAGATGTTAAATGTTATAGAATGGATATTATTGATTATATGTTTGTTAAACATTTTCAAGAAAGATGTGAAGTCATTACAGATAAAAAAGAACTGAAAAGTGAAGATGAAATTGATTTTGAAGACAAATCAATTGAGATAATTAATGAGGATTCAAATTATGTTTAGGATAACTTTGAAATTTTTGATATTACTAAAAATAGTAAATCTTTGATTCCTTCAATAGAAATACCTCCAAAAATTGAAATGAAGGCAGTCCCTCCCACTTTAAAATATGCATTTTTTTGGGAAAGACACTTCCTCCCCATTTAAAATGTGCATTTTTGGGAAACTCATCTACATTATCAGTTATAAAATCCCCTGATTTGATTGTGGAGAAGGAAGAAAAATTATTAGAGACATTGAAAAATCATAAGAAAGCCTTTAGATGGACATTAGTTGATATTAAATGAATTAACCCTTCAATTTGTATACACAATATTTTAATGGAAGATAATTATAAGCCTGAGGTTGATCCTCAAAGGAGATTGAACCCTATAATGGAAGAAGTTGCTAAGAAAGAAATTTTAAAGTGGTTGGATGCTAGAATTATTTATTCTATTTTTGATACTTCTTGGTTTAGTCCTATTCATTGTGTTTCTAAGAAAGGATGAATGATAGTAATTATTAATGAAAGAAATGAATTAATTTTAAAAAGACAAGTCACCGGGTGGAAAATTTGTATTGATTAGAGAAAATTAAACTTTGCTACTAGGAAAGATCCTTTTCTTCTAACATTTCATGACCAAATGTTGGATAGACTAGCTAGGCATCATTATTTCTACTTTTTTTTTATGGATATTCTGGATACCACCAAATACCCATAGCTTCTGAGGACTAGGAAAAGACAACATTTTCTAGTCCATATGGAACTTTTGCCTTTAAAAGAATGTTATTTAGATTATGCAATGCACCTACAACTTTTCAAAGATGTATGATGTTAATTATATATGACTTAATTGAGAAAAGAATTAAAGTTTCTTATGGATGATTTCTCAGTTCTTGGAACATCTTTCAATTCATGGTTAGATCACTTAATAAGAGTTCTAAAACACTGCGAAGAAACAAATTTAGTCTTAAATAGGAAAAAAGCCAAATTATGATTATAAGAGGAATTGTATGAGGACATAGCATTTCTGAAATTGGAATCGAAGTAAATCCAACAAAAAAATCAAGTTATTATTAAATTACAACCTCCTACATCTGTAAGAGGACTAAGAAGTTTTTTGGAATATGTTGGGTTCTATAGGCGATATATTAAACTTTTTTAAAAAATTGCAAAGCCTCTAAGTCATCATTTAGAAAAAGATATGAATTTTGATTTTATTGATGAATGCCTAAATGTGTTTAATTGGTTAAAAGAAAAATTAATCACTGCACTTATTATTGTTTCACCTGACTGGGGAAAACCCTTTAAATAATTGTGTGATGCTGGTGATTATGCTATATGACCTGTATTAGGGCAATAATATGATAAAACTTTTAAAGTGATATAGTATGGTTTTATTGTGAAGCTCAAATTGATTACACCACTACTAAAAATGAATTATTAGCCAGAATGTATGTTTCAATAAATTTAGACCTTATCTTTTAGGAGCTAAATGTTTTGTGCATACTGATCATTCTGCTATTAAATATTTAATGATGAAGAAGGATACAAAACCATGATTAATTAGATAGGTTCTTCTAATGCAAGAATTTAATCTTCAGGTAGTGGATAAAAGGGGTACTAATAATCAAATAACTAACCATTTGTCAAGGCTTGAACAGGAAAATAATGTTTACTTTAATGATTAAATAAATATAAATTTTCCTGATGAAAAAATATATGTGATTACTGCATAGTGAATTCCATGGTAAGCTGATATAGTTAACTACTTAGTTACTAATGTTTTTCCCTACAGATTAGATAGCCATCAAATAAATAAATTTATTCATGATTCAAAATACCGTTAGTTATATAAGTAATGTGAGGATTTAGTTATTCAAAGATGGGTACCAATATAAGAAACTCTAGAAATTATACATAAATATTGCAAATTAGATTCTAGGGGACATTTTGGGATTCACAAAACTACATTTTAAATATTTACTATCAAGATTTTATTGGCCTACTTTTTTAAGAGATGTTAATAATTATATAAAAACTTGTAATGGATGTCAGAGAATAGGAAATATTTTTGAAGAAATGAAATGTTCCTAAATTTTACTTTAGAAGTTGAAATATTTAATGCTTAGGGTCTAGATTTCGTGGGACCATTTATACCATCTTCTAAAAAAAATTATATTTTGTTAAGTGTGGATTAAGTTTCTAAATGGATTAAAGCTGGTGCTTTACCTCGTTGTGATGCTATGAGTGTTGCAAAATCTTAAAGGAAATTTTTTTTACTAGATTTGGAATGCCAATAGTAATTAATACAGATGGGGGAAGTCATTTTAAGAATAAAATGATTAAAACTTTATCTTAAAAGTTCTTAATTAAGCACCAAATTTCCACACTTAACATCCTCAGAATTGTTGGCTAGCATAAGTATCTAATCATGATATTAAAAGAATTTTGAAAAAAAAAATTGTTAATCCTAGCTGGAAGGATTGGTCTGCAAGATTGGATAGTGCATCATGAATATATAGGACTCCTTATAAAAAAAATGTCAGAATGTCATCCTATTAGCACATTTATGGAAAGCTTGTCATTTACTACTTAAAATTGAGCATAAAGCATATTAGGCCATAAAATAATTTAATTATAATTTAAAAAATGCTGGAGAGAAATAATTATTGCAATTAAATGAGCTTGATGAAATAAGAAATGAATCTTATGAAAATGCTAAAATTTATAAGGCGAAAATGAAAATGTGGCATGATCAGAAGATCTTGAAAAAGCAATTTGTGCTTGGACAAGAAATTTTATTATATAATACAAGATTGAAATTATTTTCAAGAAAACTTAAGTCCACATGGTAAGGGACATTTATTCTGGTAAGAGTTTATCCATATGATGTTGTTCATATTGAAGATCCTAAAACTGGGAGAATGATTAAGGTAAATGGACATTGGTTAAAAGCATATATAAGTGGAGATAGTCCTACATTTGAGGAGATACCAATGTTAGGTCAACTAAATTAAAACATTGGATATGTTGGGTTGACGACATTAAATCAAGGGCTTTGTGAGAGGCAACCCATAGTTATCGGTGTGGCTTGATTTGATTTGTGATTGTTGTTATGATGAGTTTATAAAGTTATATTGAGTCTTACATGATTAAGGTGGCAAGAAAACAATACTTTATTGATTAAAAAAATATGGGGACGAAAAAAAGTGACTTTTGAGAATTTTAGATTAGCGCTATAGCACCACAGTCGGAAGTAGTTTTCTACCTTCTCTTCTCCATTAAAATTGGTTTTGACAGGATTGGAGTCATTTTCTTTCAACTTCTTCATAATTTCAAGTATTTTAGAGAGAGAGAAGAGTGACGATCATCTCAACCTTTGAGAATCCTTGCTTTAAGACATATGGAGAGTAATGGAAGTGCAAATGGCAACAAGTTTGTGCATAAGGATGCCCAAACTTATTTCAATGGATTCCTAGCACTGAGTTTAGAGCAGATTACCGACAAATTGGTGAAGATTAATGCAGATTTGTCCCATCTCCACAACAGGTTGAGTGACATGTATCACCAGTACGAGCACTTCCAGTGGTAGTTGAAACTTCAATTCAATCATATGACGTGTTTCTAATATTTCCAAGTGAGTATGTATTGCAATAACAAATGGATTGATGATAAAGATGAACAAATTTTCCCTCGTGCTCCATTTTACCACCTCTTTGATTGTGCTTATCTTGCAGAAGAGAGAGTGGGTGACAACATAGAGTATAACTATTCTTAAATGTCTATTATGTGATAAAATTTGTGGTTGTTGAGTGCAAAGTTGTGGTGTGGCAACTTTAAAAGTATTGTGACTTGATTATAGCAAATTTAAGTTTCATTTTTGTATTTTCTTCTGATTGAGTGATGTAGTGTCTGTTTGTAATGAACTTATGATTTTTATAAGATTAGAAGTTAAGTTTGTGTGTTGAAAGTTGGTTTATTTTGTTTCAATGATTGGATTAGTAGTTGCACGCATAAATGTTAGAATGATGAAAAACCCAATAACTTTCAATATTGTTATTGAAACTAGAATATGGGAGTATAAAAATCTTAGATTTGATGTGCTCTTTCAAAATCTACAAAAATTTCCAAAATCTGAGTGAGTATGAATGGCACCATATCACCACAATTGGGCGCTATAGCACCACTCATCAGCGAAGCATGGTGCCATAGCTCAATAATTTGGCACTATAGCGCCAAAACAATTTGAATCCTATTTTTAGTGCCCAAACCACCGGTTTTCATCATTTTTCCCCTTGGTTCTTCTTCTTCCTCCCATAATTCGCAACTTGCTCCCATTGAGCAAGATTTTTTTGGGTGATTGGCTTTGAGTTAGAGCTTAAAACTCTAGATTTCTTCTTCATTAGGTATGATCTACATTTTAGCATAGAAAAGTTTTAATCTCACCATGGATTTCTTCCACATTGTGGTTTGGCCGGAAATTTGAAGAATTTGAAGTGAATAGTGTGAAGTCCGTGGTTGAAGGCTTATTTTTCTTTGAATGAATTTATTGGAGTATTTTGAATTAATTCAAAATTTCTTTGAAACTTTACTAGATTATCATGGCTTCTAAGATGAAAAGGGGTAGAGGAAAAGCTATCTTTGATAATGAAAAATTTGTGAGTTCTAAAGCCCAGGACAAATATGGTGATGTGCAATCTAAAAAATTGATTACAAAATGTACTTTTCTTTATCCTGGATGAACTATCGATTGATTGATCATGGAAGAAGGGAAAATCTTATATTATTTAACTATCATTGTAGTTAGTTCTATTGTTCATGAATTCTATACAAACCTCCCTGACAAAGCTGATGATCGGGTTTTTTTTTAAGGCACTATGTTGATATCATCCCCATTCAAATAAATCACCTTTATCAACTGCATAACATTCCTACTTGTTTCTATTCAAATTTTAACCCTATTGATTTTGAGCTTGATAAAATTATGGGGTTCTTAACTGACGAGCATGGTATTTGGAAGATCAAGAATGGACACAAGTAAATTTTTTTTTTTCAAAGCTTGATGTTCATTCTAGAGCATGTCATTACTTTATATTTACAACACTTCTTTCAATTAAAAATTGTAGCAAGGTAACCCAGGAGAGATCCAGATTAAACTATTGTATTCAAATGAGAAAATATATTGATATTGGCTCTCTCATCTAAAAGAATGTGATAATTTTCTCTGAAGGAGGAACACTTGGAGGTTTGGGTTACTTTTCTCTTATTTCTTCCATGTGCATAGATTCTGGAGTGAAATATGAGCCATGGGAGTAAATCTTGCCATCTAATAAGCCAATTGAAAAAAAATATTGAAATGTGTGGAAATCATATTTGCTTAAGATCCAGTAGTGGAGGCTCAAATATTCCATCTACTTTAATCTCGAGACCTTCCACCTCTAGTACTTCTACTCTGGACACTGAATTGGAGTCATTATTCATATAGCAAGGAAACATTTTATCTTTAAAAAAATCAAATGTAAGGATTATAAGCACACTTGAGCTACAATGATGAGTATTTACAGAGAAGAGTTGATTATGATGCTACTTTTAATGAGTCTCTGGTGAATTTTTGAGTGGCGATCATACAACTGAATTTCCTACATGCCCCAGATTTTATCCATATGAGAGTGGTGGAGATATGGATGAGGAGAGTGGTGGAGATATGGATGAGGATGTTGATTTTAATAATGATGATGAAAAGGAGGATGATTAGACTGTTTTTCCTTTACTATTGGATTTCATTTGTTTGTTACATGATGTAGTATTGTTGGATTGTTAGGTTTATAATTTGATTTGTCTTCTTAGGTTTATAAGATTGTTGAAATGTTTTGCTACACCTTTTTCATTATGGTATAATATTTCACTTCTTTTCACTTCAATTTATATTGTCTGCTTGTTAGAGTGGTTTTTACTTTATGCATATATAGTTATACATGTTGCTTAAATTTACCATTGTTCAGCACCTACCTTAACTACTTGTACCTGTACTATTCTCTTGTTTAGAACTTTCAAAATTAGTTTTCATTTTTTTCATATTTTTTATGCACTATAATGTTTTAAATTAATCAAAAATTTAAGTTTGGGGGAAGGGAAAATTTTTTTTTAAAACTTAACTTTATTTGTCCTCTGTAGCTTATATTTAATTTGATATTACTATTAAAATGACTTGTGGTATGTGGTGTTATCTTTATGATACTAAGCTTTTGATTTTTAGGAACTTAGTAAATAAGATAGTAAAAAAGATGTAACTAAAGTTAAGATATTTAGTAGGAAAAAATAGTAAAATGATTTTACTATTTATAGCAGGAAAAACTAAATTTTTGAAAAATTAAAAATTTTTAAAATAATACTTTGTAAAAAATTTAAATCCTATGAGAATTCTTTTTTCAAAAATTGATATTAGATTTGAAGTTATGGATAGAAAATAATTTTTTTTAACATTAAAAAAGGGATAGTGAAATTCAAAATCATTAAAGGCTTATCGAGATATAGTAATCGTCACCTAAAAAAATAAAGGATTAAAATAATCCTGAAAGAAAAAGGAAAAAAAAGAAAAAAAAAGAAAAAGAAAAGAAAAGTAAAGTATAAAAAAGGGAGGAGAAGCTAGAGGAATGGAACCTACTTAAAAATTGGTTTCACTTAAATCTTTCTAAGGAAGAAAACTTAAGATTAATTCTTTGCTTACTTTACATAAAGGTATTAGTAAAAATTATTTTGAATATAGTTATCATAAACTCTTAAATTAATATTTTTCTAATAATTCAAAGTTTGGGGAAATTTAAATTTTGTTAGAATTAATTAGAAAATAAGTATTTCTAAATTTAATACTAAATGTTATGATACCTTAGATATCATTTGCTTTACTAGAAATTCTTCTAGATTGGACTATAACATTTCTATAACAAGGTTTTAGTTATCTAAAAGGTAAACCCACAACCATAGGTTAACAATTTGACTTTAAAGCTATAATGCTGCTTGAGGACATGTTTAAGTTTGGGGGAGTTAATAAACCTAAAAATTACCTATTTTTGATATACATGTAATGCTTATTTCATGCACATTTTTTATGATATTACACTTTAAGGAAATATATTTTACATATTTTGTTTTCAGGTACAAAGAAGGGATATGTAGAGAAAATATGGTCAAAATGGAGCAAAATGACAACACTTCATATGGTGCCATAGCACCAACCCTTGGCAACATCATGCCAACTTACGACCACGATGGGAGATATAGCACCCTAGACTGGTGTTATAGCTCTAATAACTAGTTTTCTAGAACATGCATTGAATTTGGCCGAGTTTTGAAGTGGTGCTTGAAGTGACCATTGGTTAATTTCATATATCTATTAAAAAGGCCAAGTTTTGAACAAAAAGAGAGTTTTTTAGAGAATTTTTAGGAGTTTTAGAAGGCTTTTGGGCATGAGTTTCAAGTGTGTTAGTGGGTGTGTGAGTTTATATTTGTGAGTCTTTGCTTGAAAAAGAAGAGTTTGGAGATTTATTAAAGGAAAGTTTAGGAATTTCTTGGGGAGAAGACATATGATACATAATTTGTATTTGTGTTTGAGTTTTTATTGTGAAAACTTAGTTTTCAATACAAATAATGTGTTTATGTTTTATCTCCATGAATTATGAGTATTTTTCCTTTCTTTCTCCTTGCATATGGTAATTAGTCAAGTGGGATGAGATTAATTTAAAGATTCTTTTTTATTTTATAAATCTACGATGGTATTTTCATCGATTATTTATTGACTTTACAAACTGGCTATTTGTGATGTTAAAATTTGTTGTGAAGCAAAATAACCTAGGAGGGCTATGATTTAACCAACTAGTGAGTACTACAATTAACTTTGAATAGAGTAGTTGCGATCGTCCAAGGGGAAGTTCTAATAAATAAAGAGATAAGTTTTAGAATTGGTTTTTCTAGAGTGGCAGGCTAAATTCTTTTGTTAATTTGATCTTGAGTTTTAATCAAAGGTTCCGTTGAAGGAACTATAGAGAAGGCACAATGGGTAATCTAGGAGTGAGAGGCCATAATCTACTCTGCGACTTCTACACAAGCTAGAACAAACTTAAGGTTAGTCATTGTTCTTTTCTAGCATCGAGAGGGGGGAATGAATGAATATGCTCCTATTTGTTGCAATACATCATTTTATATTTTTGATCATTCAATTCCTACATTGATTAAGTTCTCTTTTTAAGGAGAAAGATCTCTTCATTATATTCAAACTCTTTTAAACTTTGTTCTTACTTTTTGTTTAAATTTAGATTGCATGAGTTAGTCTTTTAAAGAAAATCCTATATTACTTGAAATGATACATATACTTGCTAGTACTTTTATTGTGAAGGCTTATTATTTATTTTCTAAATCATTTTATTTTTTCACACTAGCTGTTAAATATAATTTGGGCGAAGTTTTTGACAATCTTTTGAAGTATAAAAATCAGCGTAATTGAGGGTCGGGTTAATATATAGTAGAAAAATTACAACTACCATAAGCATAGGATGCTTGACCGAATGGAGAGAATACAGACAAGCAGATTAGTTGTAGAGCATACCTCAATCGTCTCGGAGAGTTAAATGTTTGACCAGTCTTTAAGTGTTTCTTTACCTCAGTTTGTGATAGAACAACTACTATTAAATATTTTCAAAGTTCACACTCTTCTGGAACACACACCAGCATAATCATACACAAAATGCATAGAGTGTGTTACTTCCTTAATTGTACAGTGAAGTGAAGAGCACCAAGATGTGGAACCACATGTTCCAAAGTTCGTTAAGTTAAGACAACCACATATCATCTCTAAAAATGAGTTGGACAAGTTTCAAAAGGTAATAAAATAGAGCTTCGAGCATTTTAAAAGAATGCAAGGGAACTATGTCAACATCCTATAAGGATTGGAATTGCAAATGAACATATTTTTTGAACATGAGCAAAGAAAGATAGTGGACTTCATCTTTGACTTATGAAACAGAGGCCTAGTGGGTCATTTGAAGAATATAACATATTCAAAGCCCCAAAAATGAATGTGGGGCAAAGGAAGGATCACCAACAAGTGTGACTGCTACTATAGTTTCACCCGTGACAGCGAAGGAAACATTTCAGGTATTATAAGATATGATGAGGTAGACTCAACATCTTTAATAATAAAGAGGTGATTAAGAGAATGGTTTCTTGGCACATCTTACAAGCAGATTGTTTACCCAATAACAGTATAATCAACATTTATATGGAGGGGGATTGCATTTAACCCTATATTGACCACCATGATTTCTTGTGGTTGTTCTACACAGTCTCCTTCATTAGTGAATGCAACATCATGTTTGAGAAAGAACTACAGATCATTGTCCTGGGTGAGTTTAGAGGGCCAGTAGATTTCCCTTTAATAGTTGGATCAGTTTTGATACTAAAGGGAAATAGAGCAGATTTGGCAAAACGTTGTATTCCAACAGTACCATAGTGAAGAGTGTCCATCACTTTCCAAAAGATGGATAACATCAAGTCACCATTCAGATACCGACCAAACCTAGACCCAAAAGGATTACAACCTTTCGAGATATGGCATATTGGCAACAACACACCTTTAAGAGTATTCAAAAGAACTTTTGTTTTTTAAAATGACTTAAGAGGAGAGGTTAGTCTCCCCATAGTACCACATAACCAAGTAGACATGAACACATGAGCACATATATTTTTGTTTACATACAGAGACTACTATTATGTTTTGTTCTCCTGTTTACAAAAAAAAGTGATAATTTTGGGTTGTGTCCTATTATATCAGGTTTTAAAAAAAAATTCAATAAGGGTTTATTTTATCATCAGCAATTCAATGGAAATGAATATGTTTTGAAATACCCATTCTATGTGATTGATTTGAAGCCATTAGATTGAGCTTGTGTCAATTCTAAAGCTTTTAAATGAATAAAGAATGATAAAAATAAAAAAATGATAATGACAATGACAAACAACAAAGAGAACAAATAAATAAATAAACTAAGATATCCCAAAAAAATTGACAATAATAAAAGGAAGGAAGAGGTAAGAAAATAAGATGAACAAAAATGACAAAACAATTTTTAAATCAAAGTTGTCACAAATCCCGTAATTTTCATGAATCTCACAATTCTCACAATTCCCATAATTTCCATAAATCTCATAATATCTCATAAATCCTCTAACCCCCCAAATTCCACAAATATTCTCACAATCTTTCCCCGAATTTTATACAATCATGACATTCTAGGGTTGGGGCGAGGATTATAATGTCTTCTGCAATCGCAATATTCTAGGATCGGTGCAAAGACTATGATCCCTTACAATTACAACATTTCAGAGTTGGTGTGAGGATTATGTTTCCTTCTACAATTATGATATTCTGAGCCAATTTGAGGATTTTGATTCCTTCTAAAATTACAACTTCATAGGGTCGGTGCAAGCTTTCTCATTCCTTCCACAAATTTTACACAACCTATCTACA
>NEWO01000430.1:186649-238737 GCA_003013225.1 Phalaenopsis aphrodite | reverse complement strand
TAAGTGAGAGGATTCTGATTCCTTACAATTACAACATTCCAAGTTTGGTGAGAGGATTTCAATTTCTTCTACAATTACAACATTTTAAGGTCAGTGCAAGGATTCTGACTCCTTCAATAAGTTCTTGAGTTGGGTAGGAGTCCCCGTGTTTTCCTACACAATCTGATTCGTAAATCTAAATTATCCTCCACATCAAATCAATTGATTGAAACTAATTAATCTACAGAAAGGAGTTTTGATAGATATCAACCTCAAATTTCATAAAATACTTTACATAAGAAACAAATAAACAAGAAAACTCTAAAACACGATCTCAAAATTACACTTGAGCCTTCCTGGGGTACCTTTTCAAATCTCCAAAGTTCTAAAATCACCAAACCCAAGATTCAATATCTGATCCAACTTGGGTAGAGGTTTATCTTTGCTTAGACATCTTCTTAGGTTCTATTGAAAGCTTTGTTCAACACCAATACCCGCAACGTACTTGTTTAGTACACTACACTTATGTTCTATTTGTTGACCTCAGTTTTGGTGAGGTATAGTTCTTTTCCTAAAATTTAGAATGTAGCCATAGGCTTTCCCATTGATTGTCCTAGAAAACTAGAGATGAAATCTGCCCCACCGAGAAGATCAAACCACCTCCTGACTCTCTTGGAACTCTCACAAGGGTTGTCTTAGGCCCTCAAAACTTTGTTGATTTAGTTAAGACCAACATGATGAAACTCAAAGAGAGAATTCCCGTAGGATCCTAAGGACTTACGAAAATCTTTATGGCTTGGACACTCACCTCACACTCTAGCAGCACCATGATTTACATCGCTACAATTCACATGCACTACATCACATACCCTATACAAGATTCAAACACAACCTATACACTACAATAATTCACATCTCCCCATAACTCCCCCACACATCACTCACTTCACCCTACATACACATTCACTCCACCATACACTCTCATCACCAAAATTACCTAATTTGCAACCCCAATTACAAAAGATTATAAAAATCCCCCAAAATTTTTGAAATGGCAAAAACACCCAAAAACCCAATCCTGCACCACAATCACCCAAAACCCCTCCAAATTACCTAAACTAGCCGTAATTTCCAAAATTCACAAAATTCCTAAAATACCCAATTTATCACCAAATTAACCAAAATTCCCAACTTACAATATTCCCCAATTTTAAATTTAAATCCCAATTCCATATACCCCAAATCCAAATTTACATCAACCCCACATAAAATTTCACCCCAAGTTCAAAATTCATCAAAATTGATCCCTCATACCAAAACCAAAATACAACAAGCCGAGATCCTAAATTTCATTATGATCAATTCATGACTTTATAAAATCCATCATAATTAATTATGAAGCCACACTATGACCAACTCCAAATTCCAAAGCCCACTAAATCAAGCCCAACTCACTTACAAAAAAGCAATAAAATTGAAATCTTCATGACATAAATTTAAGCATCCCCATAACATTAAAATCAAATGAAGCAAATGGTGAGTTGTTTCATGATTTAAATGATCAAATTTGAGTTCATGACAATTTTTCCCTAAAATACAAATATCTCCAAACGCCACTTCCATGTAACCCATGCAAGTTATAACTAAGCCATATGGATTTATACAAGCAACATGGAGCCATGAAACCATGCATGAGTCTCATGTGAGCCACCATATCATAAATAAAAAACGGAGGAACCTCTTTCAAGATCCCCTAAAAGGCACTTAGCCACTCTAATTATTATATAAACCCAAAGTTAAGTTCTCATCCCAATGATTGGGACTTGTCCAAGCAGACCACCAGCCTTAGCCACCATGGGGTGAGTTAAGCCCATTTGGTATGTGTCAATGGTTGACTAAAAAAGTACCCTCACCCCATGCCGTTTCAGTTCAACACATATTCCCATGCTTTAACCCAATTAGCTTCACATTTGTCCACTACTGAGCTCCCTCGGCAAGATGGTGACCACCTAAGGCCTCCCCTACCACCATCATCGGCGGTGGAGGTGAAACTGAGACCTACCCATTGGGAGAAATCTAAAGTTAAGCCCATCAAATGTGGCTCAGCGCCATTGGACTCTTGCCCCTGTCTTCCCTTTACCTAAGCATGACCAGGCTTATAATACCACCACCCCTAATGACCAAATGTTTGAGTATGCACAAACCTTGGGAAAACTCTACTAAATTGCTACGAAACCTTCTCACACTTGCATTGAAGCTCATTCCCATTATCTTTAGCTCCTCTTCCTCACTAAGAACCTCTAATTTCTCTATGGAAAATTAGGACATTTTTGGCCATTTCATCAACTCCACCAAAACTACAAATTGATTGTTTTGAAAGATTTGTCACACTCCAAAAAACTTTTATAATTGAAATACCCTCTCTGGAGGCCTCTACCATAGTTCTAGATGACATCTGAGCCAGTCCTTGGCCTAGGTCATACTTAGATCCCATTTGAAAGCAAACTATCACTTGGAGAGGTTCATGAATGTAAGACAAAGCTTCTCAAGCAACCCAATCAAAGTCTCACCTCTTGGGCAAAGGTTTAGCTCATAAATCCCTAAATCTCCCTCGATTTTGCTCTTTTATAAAGAATATGAACAAACCATTTCCACCTGGTCATATAGATGTGTTTGTCTCACTTAGTTAAGTGCTTAGTAACAAACTGCACCTAATTTGGTTAAGTACCAAGGGATATCTAAACTCTAGAGTGTGGATGATTCTCTAGTTATAACACATTGGAGACAATGAATGGATGTCGTCCATTCCCATGTATTTAAAATGGATGGCACAGAATGGTTCAGATGACAAGTCAGTTCAATACAAGACCATGGACCACAGGTGACAAGGCAAGACACTTGGAAATTGCAATGAATAGGAGAGCTTCGCTGGTAGTTTGGAGATGCTTAGTTGACGCATTGCCGACATATTTAAGTATGAAAATATGGATTTTATTTATTTAAATAAATAAAAAAAGTTAAGAAATCATATCTTGGTGTAGAAAATAAAAAAATACCCATGTGCTCAGTGAACGGAGAAGAATCTAATGAACTAAAAATTGAAAATAATTATTTGACTTTTATGTTTAATTATTTAAATGGCTCAAAACTTATTTAATCATAAATATTTAAATAATTTTTAACCACCACAGCATCAAATTTTTCAGAGCTTATTCCTCACATGATTATGGATGTTCTCTGATTTTCCAAAGTCAAAGAGCACATCTAACCCTAAAAGCCCTATATTCCCATGGTAATTTCTTGTGTTTATTTAAAATATATATACAAAATAAAATAAAAATTAGAAAAATATGAGATAAAGTCTGAAAGATTAACCAAAGACAGAGAGGTAAAAGAAAAACAAAAATTGAATTTTAAAATTATAAAAGGCATTTTCTACTTCTTCCATTTGGAATAATAAAAGAATTATAAAAACATGAATATAATTCAAAATATCACAAAATTTTCTCTGATTAAACATAGTAACCCTTTGATGTTCCCATAAACTTTTATAGACAAAAAAATAAATTTTGGATATCTAAACTTATTTTTTCTATGGTTCTATAAATGATTTACTTTAAAAACTATAAAAAATATAAGATAAGTAAAAAAATATATAAAACAATGCTTAGTGAGTTCACTGAGGTCAAAGGGATAAAAAAATAAAAGTGTGTTTTTAAATTAAAAAAAAATATTTTTCACTTCTTCTCTCACTAAAGTCAATTAAAAATATATAAAAATTAAAATATAGTCCTAAAAATCACGAAAATTGCTCTCGTTGGTCTTCTGACCTTTAAAACATCACAAAAGATTCCTAAGACTAGGGGACATATTTTGGATAATTAAACTAATTACCATTTGAAATTCATAATTATTGGTTTAAATAATTAAATTTTAGAAAATTACATTTTAACCTCTAATTTCGTAACTAGCCCATGAATAAAAGGTTAATGAAGTTTCATGGTCTTTGAATTGAAAATGCAAGAGTTATGGGGGTACAAATCCTAAGGGCATATGGTAATTTTGAGTATTTTACAATTTAACACTAATTTAACTAAATTTTGGGTTAAACCAAAGAGGAAGGAAATTAAATTAAGATGATTAAGATGATTGAAATATAAAGTGGTAAATAGGGTAGTAAACCACTCATAATATTTTTTAAAAAGGGTAAAAATGCAAATACCTGGATTGTTATATATAAGAAGAGATGACGGTTTTAATGATCCATGAGTGAGGGGTATGAGTTAGAATATCAATAAATCACTTTTTTGAACCCCCAACCAATGGTCAAACAAAATTCAATCCTTGAAATAAAAATTAAGCACAATTTGTTAAACATTCCAAAAAAATTACAAGTTTATCCTTAAGCTTTGTTAAACATTCCAAAAAAATTTCAAGTTTATCCTTAAGCTTTAAGAGCATGGTAGTGAGTTTTTTTTAATCTAATATCATTTGAGGAATAATTAAAGAATAGAATATAAGTGATAATGAAATACCTTGAAAACACTACAAGCTCAAGCCTGATTTGAGGGGAAAGGGTGCAAATTTCCTAAATGACTATGAACATACCCTCATGAGTGTTCACCTACATAATTCTTAATACATTAAATGTTGACCGTCTGCATTACTCATAGGCTGGTTAAGACATCAACAAACTTACACTTAGCACTACTTAAGGTATAATAATATAAATCTTAATTTAACATGGGTTGATCAACTTAAAATATTGCAAGGCCATACCATATGAAATTGAAATAGTATAGAAGATTCTAAAGTTGTTCAGAATTATCCTCTGAACACCTTTACATGATTTTAGACTTTTCATAGAACATTTGGGTTTATTATGATTTCTTGAGTAAAATCATCCACTAAACATATGGACCCACCAAGTTGTGATTTGAGACCCTTTAAATGAACACATATTAATGAGAATTATCCCTTCCAATTTAACCCACAATAATATCCAATGGTCAAGAGTTCAAACTTTAAGAAATTATGCCTAAACTCTCCTTGCTAATTCGAGACATTTGAAGCATGGAAAATGATATGGACCATTGAATTGACATATAAGTTGGTGTTTGTGGTATGGGCAGTGATGAGAAAAGCATTTAGTGATAAAACATAGAATGACTGAATAATATTGTATCTTCTGGCCTGAGGACCTTGTGAGGGTACAAAATTGGCACAATTATTCATCAACATTTGACAAGAGATAATCCCTGCTTTCTCAGGTTGCTGGTAGTTTTGTCCTGAAAGTGTAATTGAATTGTGGATAGTCTCATTTGCAAAATATACAGTATAATGAAAAAAATAATTGTATTTCTTGTGAAACTAATATTTGGGTAGCTAAGTAAATATCTATCTTATTGGGAATTACCTTCTAAATGTCCAGTTGTCGATTAACTAGAATACAGCTAAAAACTACCCTCCTTCAAAATTTTTGCTGATAATTTTTAATTTATGTTAGATTTTATGCACACAGATTTTCGTTGGTTGCTTATGAATTTCTCCATGAATGATAAATCTGAGCCCATTCCTAACTTGAAATACTTTGGTCTAGCTTTGGTATTTCTTATATATCAGCCACTTAATTTTATGCAAATAGACATGTTTTTTTTTCCTTGTATATACATTTAAGAATATTTGATGCTTATGACAATTACAATTTCATCAGAGGTAGTAGGTATGCACTAACACTTTCCCTTCAACTATTTTTTTCCTACTCGGGTATGTAACATCACTATTCTGCTACTTATTATACCTGTAAAAGACCTCTAGGGTAGAGAATAGTAGGTCACCTATTTAGTAGCAACATTACAACAAACTAAGTGACTCAACAATAAAAACAATAACAATAAGAAGAGACAAAAATAAAAATTGTTTCAACTCAAGTACACTTAATAAAACAAAGCACTACAATGAAGAACCTAAAAGAGTTGTTCACAAGACAAACAACAACGATGCAAGAAAATGGTGGAGAACTTCATATGATGATAGAGACAAAAACCAAAGTGAGGCATGATCCTCAAATAAACTTTTTATAGACTTAAATAATAGGAATTCGAGGTAATTCTTCTAGTACGACATAAATCTTCACTCTATCTTTTAGGCTTCTACAAAATCATGTTGTGCAATATAAGTCCTAACTCCTTTTAGGATTCTAAGGTTATTCATTTGTTACGATGTAAAGCCTCTTTTGTTTAAGCTATTTGCATGATCATATATTATGCAAATATATGTCCTAATTTTAATAATTTTAGGAGTAGACATCAATTAAATATCAATTCCGAAATATAAAGCAGAATAATAGGATAATTGAGGTTTGCCTTAAAATTTGTGACATCCCCTACCTCTCGTTCCATTGGATCTCCAAAATTAACTACTTCTATTTGAGCCCTTCTGTCTTAACTTTTTCATAAATAGTCATGATAACTCAACTTTGAATTCTTGAAGATGAAACCCCTGATCTTAATCAAGAGTTATTTTAGGTAACTTAGATTGCATAAGCTGTAATTAACTATAAGGGCTTGCCTCCATAAGAAATTATGAACCCAGATAATCTAAAACCTGTTTATTTTTTATATTAGATAGGGGAAATGTTGGTCATAAATTTCACAAACAAAACAGATGTCATAAATTTCGTATTTTAAATAATCGAGCCTACTATCAAGACATACGTTCATCCTTTAGGATGACTATCAATTATGAGATTGAGCTCAATTATTCAAACAATTCAACATGTGAGATCTGTTTAGTCTAATCTTTCATAATTAAAGCACTATTTTCTAAATTAAAATTTTACCCATGTTAAATTAAATTACTTTAAAAAATATTCACCGACAACGTCAAGCAGTTCATTGCCTCTCCCCCTCTCCTTTAAAGCATGAAACCTAAAGAAAGCTTTATCTTTACCTCTAGGTTGGCCTCAAAGCCATTAGTTTGGTCTTGGTCACAGAAAAATTTGAAAGCAACACCTAGTGCACTACACTAGCTGGGTCCTCAAAGGCACACAAATTTTGGTATACAATAATGGAGAAACTAACCTTTGCCTTGGTCATTTCAGCACAGAGGCTCCGTCCATATTTTCAGTACAACTCATACAATTTATCAAAGATCACCTATTAAAACATGTTCTCACCAAGCCAGAGAATTTTGGTCGACTACTTAAATGGGCCATGAAACTTAACGAGGTTGACATCTCCTATATCCCCCATATGGTGATAAAGGCACAACTTGTTGCAGATTTCTCCAAACTGATAGGAGCAAATGAGGATTTGGTTATCGATGGATCGACCTAGACTCTGTTCACCGATGGAGAATCAGGCTAATTAGGTGTTGGAGTTGGAGTTTTTATTTGCAACCCAGAAGGAGAAAATGTTTACCACTCAATTGATGTAAATATTCCATTGAATAACGACCAAGAGAAATATGAGGCTTTGACTGCAAGAATTCCCCCAGCCTCAGAGATGGGAGTCCTACACATAATGACATTATGGTAAAGGTTAATTCAAAACTCATAGTGAATCAGATCAACGGGGAGTTTGAAAGTTGGGATGAGAATATGAAGAAGTATCTAGGGAAGGTGAAGATGGAGATCAGTTAGTTTGTGAGCTTCAAAATTGAACATGTCTGAAGGGGGGAAAATTTGATCGTTGACCTTCTATTTCAGAGCTTTCATCTAGGAGGACTTCCAAAAATACTCAGTCGACCCTCGATCAAAGATCCACTAGCAATAGAGATTCATTAGAAGAAGAAAAGTTGGATGAGGTCATACATATTGTACCTAAGCATGGAAGAGATTGATAAAGAAGTTTCCAGTCGCAGGAGATTCAAATATAAAACTGCTCAATACATACTTGCTGAAGGAATACTCTTTAGAAAGATACCCACTTCCTTATACCTAAAGTGCATTAGGGAAGACGAGGTTGAAGAAATACTCCAAGAAGTTCATGGCCGATAGTGTGGGAGCCACTCTGGGAGAAAGATGCCAGCTCATTGCATTTAGTGATAAAGTTACTTCTGGTCAAACTTCCTCAAAGACACCAAAGTATTTTTTTTGAAGGTGTGCACAGTGTTAAAAATACAGACTATTACGCCATCTACCGGCCTAAGAACTTCACCCAATCCTTAGTTCTTGGTCATTCTCTAAGTGGGACATTTCACTCCCCCCCCATCAAAAGATTTGTAGAATTTTTTATTGGTGGCCATTGATTATTTTTCTAAGTAGGTAGAAGCAAAGCCTCTAGCACATGTAACAACGGAGGTAGTCCAGAACTTCATTTGGACTGACTTGATTTGTTAATATGGATTATCTCTCTTCATAGTTACAGTTAATGGGACCCAATTCATCAATAAAGGAGTTTAAGATTTTTATACGATTCAAGGGATCAACCTCAAATTTTCTTTTATACATCACCCTTAAACTAATGGACAGGTGGAGGCTTCTAACAAAATCATCTTGAATTTTCTAAGGAAAAATGTAGAAGAAGCAGAAGGTAAATGTGCAGACCTGATCTCTTTGATACTATGAATGGTTCGAATAACAAAGTCAACATCCACTGAATAGACCCCCTTTATGTTATTTTATGGAATGGAAGCCATGTTACTGTTTGAATACAACAATTACAGCCAAAGGGTACTCTCTGCCTCAACTTTTGATAAGGAGGATCTAAGAGAGTGGATAGAGATGAACGGCGAAGGAGTCAGGCTCACCTTAGATTTGGCCAAGGAAAATCAAGCCAACGCAGCCCTTTGGGAAGATGAGGTTAAGTGGAGGACAACAAAATATTTTAGCAAACATGTACATGAGGAGAAATTTGCCCCATTAGACCTAGTGCTAAAGAAGTTAGATCGTGTCGCCAAGGGATGAGCTACCGATAAGCTGGATCAAACCTGGAATGACCCTTACATCATCCACTAGAGGGCTAAATCCAAAGCATACAACTGAAGACATTCGCAAGAAACAATGTCCCTCAAGCATAAAGTAGCGACGATTTAAAGAAATTCTTCCTTTAAAGTAATCCATACTTGTAGAAGAAATGATGTCATGATTGTTTTGTGTAATCCCTCTAAATCTTTCAAAAAATCAATATAATAAAGGGGTTTTTTATAGTCATAGCATCTAAAAGTTTGAGATTTCACATATTTAATATTGTTAATAGTACTTTATATGATTGTTCTTATGCTCAGGGAACAGATACAGTTATACTTAGGGAACTGAAGTAGTTACACTTAGGGAACTGATGCAGTTACACTTGCAGAACTAACGCGGTTACACTTGGTTAATTGACTCAGTTAAGGTCAGGAAACAGGCTCTACAGGTAGCTTAAACTAATTGATCTATGCAAATATCATCAAATGGCTTATGGGATGGCATCCTGCGGTGACAAGCTCCGTGAGGGTTGCGTGATCTTATGCCTTATTTTAAGCATTAACACCCGACAATGATAAGCTTTGTGGAGGGTGCCTAACAATCATCAGTGTCCTATGGGACGTATTGGCACCGGGAAGTGATAAGATCCACAAGGGGTGCATGAATGATCGTCCAATGTCATACTCAAAGTGTTAACACTCGACAGCAAAAAGATCTGTAAGAAAGTGTTTATTGACCGTGAGAGGTTTATGGGACATCTTGACACTCCAAAATGACAAGCTCTATGAGGGGTGCACGAATGATCTTCCTTCACCAAAATTTACAGAGTTAACACCCCGCAGCGACAAGCTCTATGACGGGTGTCTAGCAACCGCAAGAGGCCTATGGGACATATTGGCACCTGACAAGCTTTGCGAGGGGAGTTCGAACAAGAGTCTTATGCAAAACTTACAAATTTAACACATGGTAACGACAAGCTCCACGAGGAGTGTCAAAAGATTATGAGAGGCTTATATGAAGTCTTGGTCTCTGACAGTGACAAGCTCTACGAGGGGTGTGCAAACAATCATCCTGTGCCCAATTTCAAAAGTTAACACTCAGCAACAATAAGCTCCTTGAGGGGTGTCTAACAATGGCAAAAGACCTATGGGATCTATTGGAAAATGACAGCCATTGCTCTACGAGGCATGCACAAATGATTGAATTCCATCTATTTTACATGGATGAATATCTACACACTTGTCAACCAATCACATCAAGCATGAAATTACCCATAAATTAGAATAGTTATGGAGCACAAGAACAGAAACTCAAAGCACCAATCCTTAGCACTATAAAGTANCCAAAGGGTACTCTCTGCCTCAACTTTTGATAAGGAGGATCTAAGAGAGTGGATAGAGATGAACGGCGAAGGAGTCAGGCTCACCTTAGATTTGGCCAAGGAAAATCAAGCCAAAGCAGCCCTTTGGGAAGATGAGGTTAAGTGGAGGACAACAAAATATTTTAGCAAACATGTACATGAGGAGAAATTTGCCCCATTAGACCTAGTGCTAAAGAAGTTAGATCACGTCGCCAAGGGATGAGCTACCGATAAGCTGGATCAAACCTGGAATGACCCTTACATCATCCACTAGAGGGCTAAATCCAAAGCATACAACTGAAGACATTCACAAGAAGCAACATCCCTCGAGCTTAAAGTAGCGATGATTTAAAGAAATTCTTCCTTTAAAGTAATCCATACTTGTAGAAGAAATGATGTCATGATTGTTTTGTGTAATCCCTCTAAATCTTTCAAAAAATCAATATAATAAAGGGGTTTTTTATAGTCATAGCATCTAAAAGTTTGAGATTTCACATATTTAATATTGTTAATAGTACTTTATATGATTGTTCTTATGCTCAGGGAACAGATACAGTTATACTTAGGGAACTGAAGTAGTTACACTTAAGGAACTGATGCAGTTACACTTGCAGAACTAACGCGGTTACACTTGGTTAATTGACTCAGTTAAGGTCAGGAAACAGGCTCTACAGGTAGCTTAAACTAATTGATCTATGCAAATATCATCAAATGGCTTATGGGATGGCATCCTGCGGTGACAAGCTCCGTGAGGGTTGCGTGATCTTATGCCTTATTTTAAGCATTAACACCCGACAATGATAAGCTTTGTGGAGGGTGCCTAACAATCATCAGTGTCCTATGGGACGTATTGGCACCGGGAAGTGATAAGATCCACAAGGGGTGCATGAATGATCGTCCAATGTCATACTCAAAGTGTTAACACTCGACAGCAAAAAGATCTGTAAGAAAGTGTTTATTGACCGTGAGAGGTTTATGGGACATCTTGACACTCCAAAATGACAAGCTCTATGAGGGGTGCACGAATGATCTTCCTTCACCAAAATTTACAGAGTTAACACCCCGCAGCGACAAGCTCTATGACGGGTGTCTAGCAACCGCAAGAGGCCTATGGGACATATTGGCACCTGACAAGCTTTGCGAGGGGAGTTCGAACAAGAGTCTTATGCAAAACTTACAAATTTAACACATGGTAACGACAAGCTCCACGAGGAGTGTCAAAAGATTATGAGAGGCTTATATGAAGTCTTGGTCTCTGACAGTGACAAGCTCTACGAGGGGTGTGCAAACAATCATCCTGTGCCCAATTTCAAAAGTTAACACTCAGCAACAATAAGCTCCTTGAGGGGTGTCTAACAATGGCAAAAGACCTATGGGATCTATTGGAAAATGACAGCCATTGCTCTACGAGGCATGCACAAATGATTGAATTCCATCTATTTTACATGGATGAATATCTACACACTTGTCAACCAATCACATCAAGCATGAAATTACCCATAAATTAGAATAGTTATGGAGCACAAGAACAGAAACTCAAAGCACCAATCCTTAGCACTATAAAGTATACTTACAAATACTGAGTTACAAAATTTTCATATGAGCATGTGTAAATACCAAAACAAAATAAAACTTAAAAAGATGTGGCAAGTTAGCTCTATATACTAGAAGATTCCCCATCACCCTCTTTCCCAAATTCTTTAGCTCTCTCGACATTGTTCGACTTCACATTCAAAGACTTTTGTTCTCCACCTTCCAAACCTGAAAGCAACATGTCAAACTCTTCTATGTCCCACCACACTTCAGATCAACTAGGCCATGTTTAAAAATTCACTTTGCAAGTAGAGATCTGCTAACCTTAATGTAACAGGAAAGACCCTCAACATTCTCTTCCCGAGTAATCTTAGAGGAGAGTTTCTCTTTCAACTCTTTATGCTCCTTAATAAGAGTCTAGTGTTCCTGAGCCTCTAACTCCTTATGCTCGAAATACATCTTCACCTCTCGTTGTTTAGGGAGAAACTCCGCCTCAACTTTTTTATCTATAAGGCATCCCTTGCAATTTTTCTTTCTACCCAGTCCAAAAGAGTCTCTAGGGAATGTGAAGCCTCCCATGCAAGAACATGATAGTAATCGATCGCCTTATACATATCCCGTTGAACCATCTTTCTTAAAAGTTTTTCAAAAGTGGCATATCAGAATACCTTCATCAAGGTTGACGAGTACTCACTATTCAAAGGAGTAAAAGGATACCACTTAGTATCTCTATCAAGAAGAGCGCATTGACCACTCATCCAAATTCCAACCCCTCAATCATGAGAGAATAACAACTTGAATAAGTTCCTCTCTCCTGGAGAAGGAGGCAGCTCAGTTTCTGGAACGGGAGCCTTTCCTTGCCTCTAAGGCATGTTGTCACCTTCCACCATCTCAACATCTCTTGGATTTCCTCCTGACTCTGTCCTTACCATGAATACACAAGAAGAGCAACTAGCCTCCACTCGATCATTCCTGCCCATGAACGAAGTTCCACCAAGAGACACAGTAAAAATCCCAAAATCCAATACACCATGAGTCTTGAGGATCTCCTTGCTCTCCCCTCAGATAATGTAAAAACAATACAAGAACATACTCATAGGCATAAGAAACTAAAACGAGGAAAATTTGTTTACCTTTAGTACCTTCTTTAGTCAATCGAGTGGGGGCAGACTGACCCTAACCTCTCCTAAACAAGGAAGGAACACTTTTTTCTTGATGTTTCTTCGACGCTGCCCTCTTCTTGACAGAATTTTCTTTGGCCACTTCCCGAGCGTCAGATGATGTCCATAAACCTTCGATCATGGCCATGTTGTCGTCGGGTTGAAGCATATGTAATATCATGTACGGATTGAGGTATTGAAATATTGAGATATGCTCTCAATCAACGTCTTATTATCTCTAATATTACCTGAAGGTGACTTTCGTTTTTCACCTCACTTTTTACCGGAATGATGTCGATCCCTTAGCCATTATCGTAAGAGCCCACCAGAAATTTCATTTTACAATCTTTTATCTTATTCTCAAGACCAATCAGATGGATCCTGGAGCTGGCAGCAAATTGAACATATTCATGTCGGTAGAATTGGAAGGAGAAGAAAATTTTGAACAATTCAAGCGACCAAGGCATCTTAACCATTCGAAAAAAGAGGATAAAAGTCATTCCAGAAGCCACAAAGTTAGGAAGAACTTGTGCAGTCATAAACTCATACCATCCAAAAATTGATTGAATTTCCTTGCAAAGCTGTAGGTGAAGACCCTTTTTAAACTAATCCTTATAGAAAATTAAATTCAGAGAGAAATTGCTCGTTGTTGAAGCCGTATGATAAGATCAGAAACATAAAGGCTTTGATTCTCCCTCACTTCTGCTGTAGAATGAACCGAGACTTCTAAGGTTGGAATCGATCCAAAGAATTCTTGGGAGTATTTCTATGTTATATGATCCTTAACAACGCACAATAGAAGGAGAAGAAGAACAAAGAAAAATAAGGGAGAGTAAAGAGTTATATATATATCACGGAAAAACAAAAAGCAACAGACAAGACTGGCTGACAAGAATCGTGCAATACTTGAGGAGAAGCAATCATTACTGGAAAAAGAAAAATTACATTTTATGTATTTACAAAATGAGGGAGAATCACACCACCCTTGGATACAACTAAGTGAGGAAAAACCTAACTAGGCGGTCATTTGTAGCTTTGTCAAGGGCAAACCCTCGTTAATGCAATCACCCATACATAAACTTGCTGTCAGCACTAAAAAGTTGAGGAGTTGCCTGTTGGAAGTTATTGGTCATAGTTTAAATGAAAGAGCACTGTACCTCAAACCCAGTGTCATTCCCAAACGATAAACATATGACTTGAGGGTGAGGCTTGATCAAATAAACTAAGAAATATATAACACCCGTTTAGTTTGTAAAACCATTTCATTTGTAAGTCGACAAGTTCCCCTATTTAATACAAAGAATTAAATAGGTTTTATATGAAGCTGGGTTTAGAAAAGCTTCCTATAATGGCAAGCCCCTATAGTAAATTACATCTTAAATGATCGGAGTAATTCAAGAAATTTCTCGATAAAAATCAGAGAATATTATCTTTAAAGAGGTGAAAAAGATAGGAATTTTTCAACGAGATCGGAAAAAGAAGTGTGAAATAGGAATGGCTCAAATTTGGAACATTTTTTGTAGAATCCAAAAGAGGAAGAACTAGGGGATGTCATAGATCCGGAAGAGAACCTTGGTGACTTCCCAGTCTATCCTATTTTTTGGCTTCAATTTTGAGAAGAAATTATTCAAGTATTTCATCCTGCAAATTTTATTAATTAGGGCTTACATCTATACTAGATAGCTGCATAAATAGCCTGAAAGATATGAGGGTTTATATCGTAACAAACAACAACCTCAGAATTCTAAGACGAGTTACGACTTAGATTGTCAAGCAGAGCTGTACAAAGGCCTAAAGAGAGGTTGAGGATTTATGTTGCATAAGAAAAAAACTCAAAGTTCTATGGCTTGGATATTTAATTCTAAGGAAAGATATTTTGTTGAAGCTCCTCTTGCTGATGAAGATGGTCATGCTGCCCACATTGCTAGCTCCAAGATCCTCGTCATGACGTGTTTAGGTTTTCTAATGTGTCAAGTTATAATGTCAAATCAGATATTCCTATGATTATGGTTCTTGAAATATTATGGGACATGTTAAAGTTGATTATAGCAACACTAGTTAGGATCCTACGGTTCCCTCGTTCTGGTTCCACTATTTTCTTTCGAATTCACTTAGTCCAAATGAATTTACTAAACTCAACTTAATTAATTTTGTACTTACATTTAGACCATGGGAAATCTTGTTAGCAACCAAAGGTTACCTTCTCCGAGTGATTCCCGATCATCCGATAGAGAAGTCTTAATTTAGTTGCAATTGTTGTTTTGTGATGTTTGTGAATAAATTTTGAGTTGTCTTATATTTTGAATGTTGTGGCGGTGAATTTTATCTTGATTGATTTTAAATTTCATTTTTGTTTTGGTTTTGTGGCGATCCTAGCAGTTTTGGTTTTCATACAGGGTGACATTGTTGTTTAACATGAATGCTCGAGACAAGAAGTATAGAAAGGTAAATGCATTAATTTAAAAGTCTACCTGTCGATTCTTCTCGTTTCACCACCTGAAAGGTCAGTGCTTGCAAGATATGTATAAACTTTTGCAAGGAATTTAAATTGCAAGAGTAGATGAAGGTTTAGCTATCAAACCCTAAGTTATGAGTTTATTGAATCTCATAAGATTCTAGTAGATGATTTTAGAACAAAATCTGACAAGTCCAATTTGCCTTCTTAATGTCCAATAGATTTCAAAATGCTCGAGGCATGACCGTGAACCACTTTGAAGATCTCTTAAAATATTCTAATTTGAATTTGGACTTATCATATTGTTTCATTAATCATCCGAGGATGAAGTGTAACTACCCCGTTTCTCAGTGAAACTTAACAATTTAATTATCCGAAGGATAGGATACCCAGTTAATCAATTGATGTTTCATTTAAGAGTAATGTGAGTGGGGGCCCCTAAGACAATTTTAAGTCATTTTAAGATTGTGGTGTCCACCATTAGTGTCATGCTTGTAGTGTTTAATGATGTTAATCACCAATCATGTTATCTTTTAAATCTGATCAATTGAGTGTAGACATCGAGCCTATGTCTTTACTAAGCCTTTAGTAATCATAATAGGTAGAATGGTGATTATCAAAATTTTGATTTAAGTGACATACATCCTTATGGAATGATCACATCATTCTCAACTTTGGGCTTAAGAAAAGTAAATTATCATTTTTTCTATCTTAAGCCCATTACTTAATAATCATTTGACCTTAATTAACTTCCAAGTCATGATGATTAATAGAATTATGATCTTGTTGATGTTGTACAAAGGTGGTGAGTGAGTTTCTACCTTTTAATCTCATTGTATTTCAATCATCCAAACATGTCTATTAGGATCAAAATTTTCTCAATTTTTTTCCCTTGGTTAATTCTAAATTTTGATTAATAACCAAAATCTAAAAGGACTATTTTGCCCTTGGGGTAGTTCACCTCATAACTGATTAAACACAACCCAAATGGCTATGAGCATTTAGAGTGACATATCCATGAGGCCATTACAATATTAGAGGAGAATATGTGGGACTCTTAAAATTTAATTTAATTTAATTATTTTTTTAAATTCAAAAAATAGGATTTTCAAAAATTGATTTATTTAACTTTCCAAAATAAAATTTTATTTATTTATTTATGAGAAAACTACTAGAGGTTTCCGTAGGTTAGAGAAATACTTAGGCAAAATTTCATGATTTTTCGAATTAAATTTTTTTTTATTATTTAATTTTGGATCAATTTCAATGATTTAGTTAAATAGAAAATAATATTTTAATTAAAAAAATTGTTTTTATATTTTTATTAGACTTCTCTAAGTTGATTAAAATTTTGTATTTTTTTATTATGTCTAATTTGTTTATTATAATTATTTTAATGGGAAAATAAAGAAAATCCACTTTTAAGCTTATAAGATTTATTTTTAACTTAGAAAATTTAGGAAAAATATTTTAATGAGTCCCAAGTGATTAAAGAGCAATTAGCCACATTTTGAAATATTTTGATATTTTTTGAATTTTTAATTATTTTAGATTCAAAATAAGCCTATAAAATTAAGTATTTTCTAAAAAATAAATTTTTTTCCCAAGTGCCTCTGATCACAAAGAACTCAGAAAACTACTTTTCACAATTTTCCCAAGTGTATATAATTTAAAATAATTATTTTCGTATAAAAATATAAGGTTTCTTAGAAAATAAACTTTAATACTCAAACTTAATCAAATAATTTTCAAATTGCTATAGTTAATAAACATGATTTTTATGAACAATGTGGGATTTCTTTTGTTAATTTATGATAAGTATATAATTTACATAAATTAAAACAAGATATTTACATTTAATTAAATAAAGAAATTTACTAAACAATTCAAGATATCATGATATTTTTTCAAGACTTCTCTGGCCATAGGAAACCTCGAACCTTGGAAAAAGCAGAAGACATAGTCTTTATTATGAGGAACAAGCCCTTAAAATTTTAAGCATAGTGAGCAATGTTTGATCATAATGAATTAAAATACTCTAGAGGGTATTTAATTCATAAAAAATCAAGGAAAAAAATAAGCAAGAGGGTATTTTTATTTTACTTTTATGATTTTTCTATGCAAATGTATGAATTTTCAAAAATTAGGCATTAAAATAAAAAAAAAACCTCCTATTTTTCTACTTATCCACGTGGTGCTACCTCAACTTCGTCTGCTCCGAAGTCTCCACATGGAACTCCGCTATTTGACATCACCAAACACGTAGCCACCTCATCAGCTTGTCATTCACTCATCGGGCTTGATCTTATCTGTTCATAGAATAAACGCGCTATCAGATGGCTCTTAGTCATCATCCCCAAATGACCTAACCTATGAATCGTTCAATTTAAAACCCTAAGATCTCGAGCTAGACTCAACCAAATAACATGGAGTTTGTTTATAAACCTTCATCTACTTAAGATGAACCTATCTATATGGTTAATCAAGTATGAAATCAAGTCATTACACATGGAGAGTTCAAATAAGCTCAAGTTAGGGTTAGAGTTTAATACCTCTGTTTGTGAGGGAAAGCCTCAATCAGATAATTGTGGTAGCTTCAATTGAGTCTAAAAAACCTCCAGATGAAGTCCCAAGTCTTGGAGAATTGTTTAGGTATCATTTCGATCAAGGTGGATTTCAGGTGTTGGTCTAGAGCTATCTTAGAGGCTGTTTTAGAGGGGGGTTTGATAGAAAATCAACTCCTCTTGCCCTAGGGATGGTGTGTGCACAATTAATTTAAGTTTGGTGGACTATGGAGAAATGTCCTAATATGAGCTGAAAGTTTGAGCACAAAATTGGGCTTTCACAGTGGGAACCAGAGGAGGAAGATGATTAGATTTAACTTATGGATTCTTGGAGAGTCTTTGGTGAGATTTTGGCAGAGTTTCCCCAAGGATTTATAACTCTTGTTTCTTTGTCCATGGATGGGCTGATTAAATAAAAGAGCTTAGGCTAGCCAACAGGGCCAATTGATGGGAGCAAAGAGTTTCTTAGGTGGAGGACTGAGGAGCCCTAAAGAGCCATTAGGATGAGCTAGCCTCTACAGTCAAAATTGGGTTTGATTTAAGGGTGGTGGCCCTGGGTTTTGGAGTTTTCTAGCCACTAAGCTGGCTGACCATGGTAGGGGAGATGGTCAGGTGGTTAGGTGAGCCAGTGGGAGTTTTAATTATGGTTAACCCTCAATGACAAGTGATGATGAAGGAGATTTCTTGGTTAAGGCCCAAAAATGGGATAAGATCCCCTAAATTAGGGGACCCTTGGTCCATAGCTCAGTTGGTTGATTTAAGTGGATTTAGCTCAGTCCATAGAGTGTGATAAGTGGCTGTGGTAACATCAATTTGGTGACTTTGGTATGGCTAAGTCAATTTTAGCGAAGGTTTGGGTTAAAATGACTATAAGTTGGATTTGGGTTAGGCTAGCCATGGAATTAAGATCAATTTATTGATTAATATTGTGTATATGATTTTTATGAGGAGTTTAGAAAAGATTTGGAGTGATTTTAAATTGGTTTGGAGGTTCAATTTGGAGGATTTTTAGCATTTGGTCAATTTGGGGGAGTTGGGTTAGATTTGGGTTTGGCTTAGGCTAAGGTTGGGCTAAGCCAAAATTTATGGTTGAAAATGGTCAATAGGAATATCATGAAGTGTTCTCAACATCAATTGGGTGTTAATTTTGTGGTTAGGGCATTCAATTTTGTAGAATTTGGAGATAAGGCCAATTTGGGGCAAATTTGAGGATTTTGGACTTGGTTAAAATTTGAGTGAAATTAAGTCTTGGAAAAGGCTAATTAAAGGTCTAATTTGATGTGAAGGATTGTTATGTAGAGTTTAGGATTTAAATTGGGGTAAATTGAGTAGGTTGTGGGGTTCAATTTGGTGGGCTTAAGTCATATGGTCAAAATTGAGGGTTTAATTTAGATCAAAATAGAGCTTAAACCATGGATCAATTAGGCTTGTATTTGGTTTGGATTAATCATATGAAAGATTAGTTTGAGCTTAGAATTGCAATTGGGCAGCATTGGAGCCAAATTGATGGGTATGTGAGGTGAATTTGTAGAAATTGGGCCTTAATAGGCAATTTGGGGCTTTTTGGTCAAAATAGTCAAATTGGCCAAATTAGGTTCAATTGAAGAGTCCAAATTGGTTTTGGAAACATTTGAAGTGATTTTGGATGTCTTGGGAAAGTTTGGCTACCAAATTATTTTTGTAATTTTAGCAAATTTGATGGTATTTTGATAATTTTGAAGTTTTTTTTTGAGATGTTTTAGGCAATTTGGGTAGTTTCAAATGGTTTAAGATGATTTTTGAATAAGTTTTGGCATTTTGGATGAATTTGGAAATTTTGGCCAAGTTTAAGGTTTCAAGGGCATTTAAGTAATTGGGTGGATTTAGGGGCAAAAGGCCAAGTTGGATATTTTGGTAGAATTCGGGTGTCAACCATCATATATGAGTTGTGGACCAATAAAATCCCTATTTGGGTCCTCTATGTATTGGTCTTAGCTAAACCATTGCCTGGGGCTAGTGGGTCTAGGGGACCATCTACATGAGTCTCTCGAAAGTTCAAGGGATCAAAGTTAACAATTTTGGGTTTAGGGTTGCTAGTGGATATAGATGATAGTGAGTGCAAGTGTGTGAACTAGCTCTAGACTAACACCCAGGGTCAGCCCTAAGGTCAAGCAGTCCTATGGGGACTCTCCTTGAGATCCCCCATACTGACCCCACCTACTAAGTGCCAGAGGTTAGGACTAATATGTGGAACTTCAAGTTGAGCAAGGAAGAGTTTAGAGTTTCTAATGGAGAGGGTTCATTTTCTAGTTTTATAGGAATAGTCAACAGGAAAATCCTATGGTTAGACCCTAGGCTACTAAAGAGGGAAAATTAAACTTCAACCAAAAGTGAGGTCAACAAATGGACCCCCAATATGTGTGGTGTGCTGGGCAGGTACACCGCGCGTATTAGAGTTGACTGAGATCAACAAAACCAATACAGACTCCTAAGTCAACAGACCTTTAAAGGAGTGTAAAAAATGAGTGCTAGTTGTTTCTGCTAGGGATATAGTAGGTGAATATTTGATCGAAATCAAAAAGTAGGAACTCTCGCTGGGGATTCGAGAGTGGGTTTCACATTATCAAGTTTCAGGTGTTTTAGGAGGAGGGGAATCAGTATTTAGGTGTTGACCCCGAGATGGGAATTGAAATTTGGGTATCAATCCTGGAAAGAGAGTCGTAATTTTCAGTACCAATCTCGAGGATTGAGAATAGGATGTTATGTTCTTTTTAAAGGGTTCTTATACCAATCTCGAGCATGGAGAATAGGATGTCATGTTCCATTCAAGGGGGTCTTATATCAATCTCGAGGATTGAGAATAGGATGTTGTGTTACATTCCAGGGGGTCTTATACCAATCTTGAAGATTGAGAATAGGATATTTTGTTCCATTCAAGGGGTTCTTATACCAATCTCAAGGAATTAGAATAGGATGTCGTGTTCCATTCACAGGGGTCTTATACCAATCTTGAGGAATGAGAATAGGATGTTGTGTTCCATTCAAGGGGGTCTTATAACAATCTCAAGGATTGAGAATCATAACTTAGGTACTGATTCTGTGATGAGAATTGAAATTTAAGCATCAAACTCTGAAAGAGAATCAGGATTTAGGTACCGACCTCAAAAGATAAGAATCAAATTTAGGTGCTGACCCTGAAAGCAACGTGAAAGTAGTGTAGAGAATTTGTGGTGCTGAATTCATTGATATGTGGCATGTGATCAGGTTAATATTAGTGAAGAAAAATTTGCGAGACTTTGTGAGATTTTATGCAAAATTTGAAATTTTGTGGGGATGTGAAGAAAATTAGTGCAGACTAAGATAGTCGTGTTGCGCGAACAAAGAGTAAGAGTCCTTGAAATTGAGAGAAACAACTCAACAGATTTATTTTCTTTTCTTGTTGTTTTTATCACATTTAAATATCAAAATATATTTTTAAAATTAAATTTTCATTGGTTGACTTTTCAAAAGAGTATTTTGTTTGAATTTTATTATTATTAAGTTTTTATTATTTTGTTCTTTATTCATTGTAGTTCAGAACCAACGTATGGTTTTGGGGCTCTCGTTCTATTGCATAAAAGGGAAATTGAACAAATAGACAGAATTTTGAAAGCAATTTCGTTAATCTGCTTCAAACAGGTGTTACAGATTGAACATAGGTTGAAGCATCAAAAGGTACAATATGTTGAACACATCAAAAGTACATCTGAAAATATCTCAGCTGGGTACATATCACAAGCTAAGCATATCTTATACATATATTATCATATCTACTGTGCCAAAATGCAGTACAAAAAGGTATCCCCTGACTGTGCCGATCAAGCTGACCTAATAAGTCACGCTCCAGGATAAGAGTTACTTTTCCATGTACTTAGAGGTGCAACCCTCTCATAGCTCATAAGGTTGAAGCTCTTGTAGCTCTAGATCTGGTTGAAATTCATATGACATCTTGCTACTATCCATCCTTGTGGTGTCGTACCCTGGAATGCAGTGTTTTTCAATGTCTACTCCATTTCCCTTGAGAATCAGTACTGAACCTACTGGTAACGGAATCTCCACGGATCCTCTGAACTCACAAGGGCCAATGACATCTATTTATTTCCAAAACAAAATATTGTTCTTACTCATGAAGAAGACCATGCAAAAAAGTCTCAAAAAATCATGACGGTCTATATGTGGGGGCATGCAAGTGCCTTCATCGTAGATATTGATAATACAGTTGTTGGGAATACAATCGGCTGGAAGTATGCTCCATCGAACCATTCTCTTGATCATCCACTTTATTATAGTAGGTAACAGATCCACATCATCATGTCTTAAAATCAACGGGGGATTTCCTTGTCTGTCTCTGGTAAATTTATAATAGCAACCACATTGTATGGTCATTCTGCCTTCTTAATGCATCTATTTCTGTGGGTCAGAATAGGTCCTTTTCATCAAATGACCCGCTAGACCCCTGTCTCTTAGGTTGAAGCTACAATCGAGATTTATTCCTTCATTGCTTTCAGAGAAGACTCTGGTGTACAACTCTTAGCCTTCTAGTATATTGACAAATCTTCCCTGAACTTTTTCATAAAATTCAAATTCCCTTTTTTTTACTTTACTCATCTTGTTGAATATTGTCATGGTTATCATTGGACGCTGTCAAGGACACTCCGTCATTTCAATATCAGTAGGAATCGTAGAGTATCCTCAGTCTATCCCATTTTGTTTGACAAAATTGTTGATTTTTGTGCTCTTGAAGGCTGTCCCATTGTCAGAATTTATTTTGTGTGGAACTCTGAATGGTAAACAACTTTGCTTTTAAAAAATTGAAGGACGTGTTGTGATGTAACCTCTCGTAATAGCACTGCCTCTACCCATTTGAAAAATTAATCCATGGCTGTGAGAATAAGTCTATGTCTCTCAGAGGATGGAGGGTCTATCGGACCTATTATATTTATGCCCCAACACTTGAATGACTACGAAGCAATGATTGGGTGTAGCACATTCAGAGGTTTGTGTAGGACCACCCCATGCAGTTGGCACTGGTGACATCTTCTAGTTGTATCCATGCAGTTGGACATCATTGCCGACCAATAATATCCGAGTCTCTTGATCTTTGTATTCATCTTTGGCCTTGACTGGTAAGCACCACACAATCCAGTATGTACTTCTTTGACAGTACTCTATGCTTTAGCTTTGCTCAAACATCATAGCCACATCTGATTGAATTATCTTCTGTAGAGGACATCACCTATTAAAGCATAAGTCATAGCCCTTCTTATGATGTGGTGCACCATTGACTTTTCCTCTTGTGGCTTTCCAGTCTACAAATATTTTATTAATGGCTTACACCAATCTTCGTTGATATCAGCAACCGCAATCATCATTTTTTCTTCTTTTCCAAGCTTGTGTAGATTGTTGAGGTTGATTCGAGACAAAACTCATCTTCCTTCTACTGTTATATCAATGGAATCCTCTAGTGGGCATGCCATCTCTTTAGCAAATTTTGCTAAAGCGTCGGTATGGGAATTATCTCCCCAATGAATCTAGTAAAAAGTTACACTGGGAATCTATTCACACAGCTTCATTTTGTACTGGTGATATTCTGCTAATCTCGAATTCAAAATATTGTATTATAGGGTTACTTGTTGGATGATGAGTAGTGAGTCGCCATAGAAGGTAATATCTGTTATATCCATCAAGATTACTAATTCCAACCCAGTAATTAAGGCTTCATATTCTACTTCATTGTTGGTACATGACTCTGTCAGGTGATAGGAGAATCTCAGCATGCCCTTATCTAGTGTGATGAAGATCAAACAAATTCCTGCTTCACCAAGTATAATTGTTCCTGATCCTTTGGCTTTTCTGGCTAACGAAGCTCCATTAAAGTGCATCTCCCAGCGTTTCACACTATAGAATTCTATTTATAATACATGTTCATCTGGTAGTTCATCATTAAGAGGGGACCCGGCTGGAAGTGGGTGTGTAGCGAGAAAATCTACTATAATTAGTTCTTTAAAAGCATGAAGGGGAATAAAAGTTATATCAAATTGCAATAAAATCATTGACTATCTTGCTAGACATCCAGAGAGTATTGGTCGGGTCATTAAATATTGCAATGGATAAACTTTTGAAATTAGAGTTACCTTATCAGAAAGCATGTAATGTCTGAGCTTCTGGGCGGAGAAAATTAAAGCCAGAGAATGCTTCTCTATAGGTGGATACCTTATCTCCGTCGGTAATAGATGATGACTCAAGTAGTAAAGTGCTTTTTCTTTACCTTCGTCATTGACTTGGGCTAGGATGGCTCTAAGAGAGTCATTTAAGGCTGTAGTATAAAGTATTAAAGGTTTTCTCGGGATAGGGGCTACCAAAACAGGAGATGTCATTAAATATTATCTAACGTCCTCAAAAGCTCACAGGCATTTTTCTTCCCAAATAAATTTGGTGTCCTTTTTAACTAAATCCGAGAAGGGTTGCCACCTACATGAGAGATTAGAAATAAAGTGTCTCAGATATGCCAACTTTCTTTGGAAGGAACGTAGTAGTAGTAAGATTTTGGGAGGAGGCATTTACAAGATAGATTTAATCTTATCTGGGTTAATCTCAATTCCACGATGACAGACAACGAATCCTAGAAACTTCTCAGAGGTAATGCCGAAGGTACACTTTAAGGGATTCATCTTAAGATCGTAATGTCACAATCGTTCAAACACGATCCTCAAATCATACAAATGGTTTTTTTATGTTTACTCTTGATGAACAAATCATCCTCATAGCATTCCACTTGGTTGTGAATGAGATCATCATAAATCTTTGTCATAGCTCGTTGGTATGTCGCTCCAACGTTCTTCAATACAAACGACATCACTGTGTAGAAGAAAATCCCAATAGGCATTCTGAAGGCTGTAAGTGCTGCATCTTTGGGAGCCATCTTAATTTGGTTGTACTCTGATGATCCATCCATAAGGAAGAAAATCTCATGAGTCAAAATGATGTCCACCATCATTTCTGGTATTGGTAATGAAAATTCATCCTTTAGACATGCTTTGTTCAAATCCCTGAAGTCAACACATACATGGATTTGTCCACTTTTCTTCTTCATTGACACAATGTTAGCTAACCATGTGGGGTATTACTCTTCTCTCATGAAGTTAGATTCTATTAATTTCTTTACTTAGGTAATGACTTGCTACTCTATTTCGAGGGACATTCTTCTTGGAGTTGTTTTTATTGGGGTCATATTTTTGTCCACCCCAAGTTTATGAACTGCAACTTTTGCTAAAAATCTTGACATTTCATCATAACTCCATGTAAAGCAATCTTTGAATTCTATTAACAGTTTGATCAACTCTAAAGATTCTTCATCATTGAGTAAAGAACTTATAAATGTTGGTTAGGGCTACTCTTCAGTCTCGAGGTTAATTTCCTTCAATTCATCAACAGTTGACTTGATTTCTTCCTCAAATTTTGGCAGAGCATCTTCTATCAACTGATCGATAGAGTCATCCTCCACATTAAGGCAATCCTCTTCCAATTCATTAGTAACAATCGTGCAAAATTTTGAATCATCGATTGGTCCGAATGTACCAAATCTGAGACCTTCTTTCGAATTGGGAGTTTGACTTTTAACATCCCACAATTTTTCAAAAAGTTGTAATTTATCTTTTGACATTTGTTTTGGTAAATGTCTATGTTGAATTAGCTTTTGTACACCTGGAGAACAGTAACCAAAAGGTAATTCCATAAATTCATTATGATCCTCATCCAAATTTACATGATTTTCAAGATTAGTAGAAGTAGAAGCACGATAAAATTTGATCTTCCTTGAACTAGCGATACGGGCCTCCTTGACCTATAAACTCTTGATCTTTTGATGGAGAATCGGTGTAAGGGTCATGGTGTTTACATAGTGGTTTATCCGATCATACGTTGTCTCATATTCACTTTTCTCCATGTCTTCTAAGGATATCTCGTACTGTGGTTTCTTCTGTCTTGTCATCATTATTTCATCTTCTGAACTCTCTTCTTCATCAATGTTGATGGTCGGCCTGGCCCTTTCAAAAATAAAGTTGGTTCTTCCTTGTCCACGTCCCAGGCCTCGACCTCAGGTGAGCAAACTAAAAGAACCCCCACCACATTGCAAAAGAGTGGTGGAAGATTGCTGAAGCGGAGTTGAATGGCTTCCTCCTTTTTATTCTTCTGAATGGCTTCCTCTTCCTCATCCACATCCAAGGCCTCGACCATGGGTGCGCGAACTAAAAGAACCCCCACCAACTCGTTGAAAAAGACTGGTGCATGATCGCTGAAGTCGAGCTGAATGGCTTCCTCTTTTTTATTCTTCTGAATCTTCCATTTTATTTATCACAACTTCACGAGAGAAGACAATTTTCTTTAGAGGCGCATAGTAGGTGTCATCTTCATGAATGCCAACTTCATGAACTGAAAATGGTTGTAAATCTCCTTTGATGCATTGTTCTTGTCCTTCTTTGTAGTACTTAATGCACTGGCGTAGAGACGATGAACCATGTTGTGTCGTGAATCCATGGTCGACCCAGTAGAGCATTAAAAGAGGTCTTGGCGTCGATAATATGGAATTTAACAGTTTCTACTAGTTCTCCAACTTTCATAAGTAATGTAATTGATCCAAAGGATCTCTCTCCCGGTTGGTTGAATCCTCATAACATCATTTTATAAGTCGTAAGCTTCTGAGCTTCAATGTACAAATAGGTCAATGTCCATAGGTTCATCAAGTTAACAGATGCCCTAGGATCTACCAAAACTCTGGACAAAAAAAATCTATCAATGTTAATGGAGATATAGAGTGGACGATTATGGTCGGCAGTACCGAGCAACAAGTCTTCATCTGTAAAGGTTATCCCAAGTTGTTCTTTTAACGAGCAAATTTCAACCAAGGATGTGCTGGCCAACTAGGCTAAGCAAATCTCTGGGTGAAGTAAAGTTGTAATCAGAGACTCTCTCATCTCCTTTGATAAGATTAGAGCATCGTAGATGCTTAATTTGGCCTATAACTTCCTAAAATGATCTAGCACATTGTAATCCACTTTGTATGATCCTCTAATTTTCTCTTGGTTATGTGGTTCTTTCATAGATGTAGGTGGAGGTAGCTCTTCTCGAGTTATTGTTTGCTTTCATCATCCATCAGAGCTTTTCTCGGGGATAATACGTTCCTGCTCCTTAAGCTCACTTTTATAATTCCTTCTTCTTGATATGTTGTAGGTAAATATTCTGGTATTTCTTCTTTATCGGAAAGATCTAAGTTGATGGCAAGTGGTGCACCATGACACTCAAGGATTGGTTCCTCACTCCCGGCGTTGTCGTAATTGTTATTGTTGATGTTTTCTTTGGTCTTACTAGTAGGTTCATCGAATTTAAGTATGATTTGAGGACCATTTTGGGAATCCAGATCAAAGTTATATTGGTCATAAACAATTAAGTTATCACTAGAAATAGTTAAAACATATTCAAAATCATAATCATTAAAAAGATAATCATACAAAGTCAGAGGTTTGAGGATTTTCTTCCCTAAATCTGAGACAACTAATCTAGCAGAGGTAGCCCCTATCCTACCCCACGTACCATTAGTCTTCATGGTGGTGTTCATCTTCTTCTTTAACAGTGATGGATCTTCTAGCAAAATCTTCATCTTAGGCTTGGCAGGCTGAAGACTTTGAACGGGGGCTTGTGCTAATGCATTCTAGATTTGGTTCAGTATTTTCTTGCACGAATTTCTCCAGAATTTACTCTACCTCTTTTTTAGTATATGGGTCAATCAGATAGTCTGGCTCAGCCAAAATCACATTTATAGAACCTTTTTCAGGTTCTTTTAAATATTCTTTTGGGATCTTTATATTCCCTTCTTTAAGGTTCCTCTCAAGCCAATCCTTTAAAAGGAAACATTCTTCTATAGTGTGTCTAAGCAACTTGTGATACGAGCAATAATTTGGTTGATCCTTCTTGTCAACCTCTTCGGGTTTCTTTGGATCTGGTAATCTGAACTCAGGCTTCTTCATCAGACTTCTAAACATTTTGGGTATGACTTCATCTTTGAAGGAATACACTACTTTCCTACATTCTATGATGGACATTTTCTTATTCCTCTTTGGAATGTTCCTCCCTATTGCAGTTGTTGGCTAGGCTGACCATACTATTGTGTCTGTTGTTGAGCATGCTGTTATGACGACTGATGAGGATTCTTTGCATGTATCTTTATTGGTTGTTTTCCTTTATCGATTGTTGCCACTGTTCCAGAATTCTTTTCAAATACTTTGGTCTTCCTGGACTTCTTGGCCTTCTCATGAAAATCCATACGTTTGACTTCTTCTTAAAGATTACTAGATTTGTTGAGTAGCTTCTCAAAGGATTTAATGGTGAGTCCCTTGAGCATGAAAGTCACTGGCCCATGGATGCTCTTGAGTAAGATATCAATCGCATGATGTTCCTATAGTTGAGGATCACATTTCATGCTATGGTTTCTCCACCTCAAAATATAGTACACTAAAGTCTCATTAGGCTTTTGTTTTTTTATCATGAGATCTCCAATAGACACATGATGCTACACTTCAGCAAATCTCTTCATGAACAATTGTTCTAGCTCAGCGAATGTATTGACTGATTCGTTGAGTAATTCATCATACCAATCAAAAGTGATCCATGACAGGCTACTGACAAACTGTCGGAAGAGCAAAACTTTGTTTCCTTCTATGTTACCACAACTGGCTCAAAAATGCACTATGTGTTGTATGGGATTTCCAGTCCCATCAAATATCTTACAGTTTGGCGACACAAAACCCTTAGGGTAGGGTACAACATCAAATTCCTCCGAGTACCTATCAAAATCAATGTGCCACCCTTAAATTGGGCTAAGGCCTCCCGAACTTGCTCGACCATTTGCTTAAATTAATTTTTCTGGTATAACACTTGATGGAGAATCCTTCTTTTGTTGATCATCTCTATTTGCTGAGGCAAATTCCCTCCTTTCATCTGTGAAATGTATGATCTTCGGTTGATTGACTTCTGGGGAGGCTAACTGTGGTGGTTGAGACTGTCCTTGAGCTGTGGCCATGGTGATCATGGCAGCGGCCATCTCTTTCATTCTTTTCTCCATTTAGCTAATTTTCTCATCTCTTAGAAAAAAAGCCCTACACTGCTCATCTATGGTGTTCTCTTTGACTAGAGGTTGAACGTTGCACGTAGATGCAACAGCTCTGGTCTTGATGACATGAATATCCATGAAATCTTCCTCGAGGTAATCATTGAAGTCAAAATCTTCATCATTATCATCGATGGAAACTCCATGTTCTCGGGCCAACTCAAAAATCTCGACTCTGAGCTTTTCGACCTTTTCTTTGATTATTGATTCTTGTAGCACCTTGAGATCTGGAGGACTTTGTTGAACATCCTGTACTTGCCCATCCATCTCAGTAGCAATTGCTGCGACAATGTCAGATACTTTGGACCTTTGCTTCATTCTATGATCTTGCCATGTTGTTTTGCTGGATTGTATCGGTACTGCAACCTTGGGTACCCACACCTTTTTCTATGATGTTGATTTCTTTAGATGGGGTGTCTCAGCAAAAACATCGGCATGTCAAAGAAAAGTATGCTCCCATGGCGAAGACCAGATACAGTACCAGGTAACCTCTTCGATTGTAATTTTGGGACTTTAAGAACATCTTTGTGGCTGGTAATTGGTAGAATTCTCAAACCCAGACGCAACTTAGTTGGTCGACGTCCTGTGGCTCTAGTGACGGTAGAATCGGTAGAGATGGTGGCAGTATCAACTTTGCTTCCCAAGCAGAATCTGAAGGGAATGCGAGGAGGCAAGGCTTCAATTGATGTCTGAGACCGTCTGGTAGATCTTACGTCCCTTAAAATTTCTTTCTTCATGAAAGGGGATACTGCACACTGATACACCTAAAATATACAGTATTTTTAGACACATTTTTATACTTATATTTGAGATATTGTGCTTTAATGGAAGGTATTTTGTATTTTCCTTGTAGATACAAGTAAAAATATAAAAAAATGCTTAAGGGAGTGAAAAAGGATCAAATTTGGAGGAAAAATGTGAAAAATTGTGCAAAAGAATTTTGGCGCTTAAACACCGGTTAAACAGAGAAGGACGCGCCTAAGCACCGAGGCCCCGCGCTTAAGCATCAGTGGTAGTTACTAGATGAGTAAAATTAGTTTTCACAAATTTTGAAGAGGTTTTTGAGGCACCCATTGTCTTAATAGGTGGTTGTAACCACCATGGATGAAAATCAACATGAAAGGATGCATCTCTTGGGTAAATACATCGAATCAAGACACATTTTGAAGAGATCCCAAGGCACCTCTTGGAAAACTATAAAAGAAAGAGAGAGGACTTACAAAAGAGTACTGAAAATATTGACAAGTTTTGAAAGTTCTTCTCTAGGGAGTTAGTTCGGAGAGATTTTTTAAAACCACTTTTTATTTACTTTATCCTTTTTATTATTTTATTTTTAGTGATTGTAAAAGACAGGAGATTTAAAGGAACTTCAAGAGTTTAGTGGAGGACTTGAGATAAGTTTTTATCTTTTGGTTTTAGACAAGTTTTAGTTTTAATTAGGACTTGTTGTTGGTTTGACAATGATTTCTTCTTTTAAGCTAAAGTGTGATTTTGTTTTCTCCATGGATTCTGAGCAGTTTTCTTTATCTTTCTTCTTAAAATGATAAGTAATTAAGTTTTGGATGAAAGTTGTGGAGAGTATTGATCTTTAATGTTGGAAGAAGTTGTAATGATTTAAATTCATGCACTTCATTTACTTCTTGATTTGGCCAATCCAGATGTTAAAATTTGTTGTGAGAACATCTAAGAACCAGGCTGGTATTGTCTCAGTCAACAATTGAAAAGAATCACATGAGGTTGTAAGAATGAGAATGTAGTTCATATGATTGAGTGCAAATAAATAGTGAAATATTCATTGATGGGTGTAGTTTTAGAGGACTTTAAAGTGAGAAGTTAAAGCCCCCAACTTGGTTTATTATTTTAGATTCTGATACGATAATGTTAGTCCTCATGTGGAGGGAATCAAGGGAACTCTAGAGTGAGAGCTAGTATCTTCCCTGCCTAGTTGGTCTTCAGAACTATTCAAACTTTAAATTAGCCAACGTTCTTTATAGCATCTCTAGTAAGGGTAAAGAATATTATTGCTTCTATTTGGCACAACACAATTTGCATACTTCCACAACATAATTCATATACTTATTACTTATTCATGATAAGAAGAAAGATATTTTCGTATTAAATACTTTTTTTCTGCGAAAAATTTAGTTATCTTTTTAAGTTGTTAATGTATCATTAAAATATCAAAAATTCCAAAAATATTTACATTTTAAGTTCCTGTAAAAATTGTTTTTAGTTTAAGTAATTATCTTCTTAAAAATAGAAAAACTTTCTAAAAAAAGTTAATCTTCACTGTGGGTTCGATATTCAGGTTTTAATCAAAAAGTCCTATATTACTTGATAATGATACGTATACTTGTGTAGTATCCTAATATAAATATATATAAATAATAAAAATATTTAAATTCTTATTTTTCTTCAGGATCAAGTTTTTGGTTTTGTTGCAAAATAAAGAAATATAAGTGAAAAATACCATCAAAACTATTGTTATATTGTGCATAAGCATTAACTATTCAAGGATCAAGTTTTTGGCGCCATTTCTAGGGATTAAAAACTTCAAGTAGTGGTGTCAACTTCATAAATCCTTACATAAACAAAAAATTGGGATCAAGTTTTTTGCGCCATTTCTGGGGATTAAAATCTTCAAGTAGTGGTGTCAACTTAAAAAATCCTTACATAAATAAAAAATTGGGATCAAGTTTTTGGCATCATTGTCGGGGTAAGAAAGAAAGAAAACTAAGTAAATTTCTATTTTTAGAAAGTCTTATTTAAACTTTAAATATTATATTTTATTTTGTATCTTTTTTTATTTATTTTAGGTTAGTGGATGTGTAGTTTAAGTTCTGAAGGACTAGTGCCCAACGATTCTGAATTAGAAAAAACTATTAGAAAAATCAGAAAAACCAAAAAAATTAAAAATCTTAAAAAATCAAAAAAATTATAGAAATTACAAACCAAAATAATGAAAATGCTGAAATTCATCAAGAGTTTAGACCTTTAAGAGATTATGCCAACCCTACTGTAGATGAACTTTATTGTACCAAATGGTATCAAATAATCGGTTTAGGGGATCTCCAACTGAAGGTCCAAATTTAAATCTTACTAATTTTGTAGAATTGTGTGCTACATTTAAATACGATGGTGTTTCAGATGATGCCATAAGACTTAGGTTATTTTTTTTTTCTCACTGAGGGATAAATCTAAGATGTTGTTGAATTTGTTAGTACCTGGATCTATCAGAACTTGAGGTGATTTAGCACAAAAATTCCTTGCTAAATACTTTCCACCATCAAAAACTATGAAACTTAGAAATGATATTGCATATTTTAATCAGTTTGAAGGGGAATCTATTTATGAAGAATGAGAACGATTTAAAGAACTCTTAAGAAAGTGTCTACACCAAGCTATACCAAATTGGTTAATAATTCAGATTTTTTGTAATGGATTAATTGATTCTCTTAGATCTATTATCGATGCCGCTGCTGGTGGTTCATTGATGTCAAAATCATTTCATGACGCTTATGCTTTAATTGAAGAAATGGCTACCAATAATTTTCAATGGCCTTCTGAGAGGGCAAATCTAAAGAAAGTAGCCAATATTCATGAAACTGATGCATTAACTATGTTAGCAAATCAAGTTGCTACAATTTCAAGGAAGTTTGACCAATTTGGAATGAATTTTTCTCAAACAATTTCCCTGATTGAAGAGAATTCATTAGGATAAATGGTAGATTCTCAAGCATCATTAGAAACTTTGAATGCCATAAATAATAAGAAAAATAACCCATATTCCAATTATTATAACCCAGGTTGAAAGAACCATCCCAACTTTAACTAGAATAATAATTCGGGTGGTAATAATCAAAAATGGGAGAACAACAAAGTAAACTCATTAGGAAACTGGAACAAATAAGGGAATAATAATTATAAATCTACTTATCCTCTAGGTATCAATAGTAATGTACAATTTAAGGATAAGAAGTTGTCTATAGAAGAAATGGTGTTACAAATGGGTAATCAATTATTAAGTCAAGGAGCTACAATTGGAAATATTGAGAATCAACTTGAGCAAATTGCAAGTTCATTAACTAATAAATCTCAAGAAACACTTCCTAGTAATACTGAATCAAATCCAAAAGACCAGAATAAAGAGCAAGTTAAAGCCGTACAACTTAGAAGCGGAAGAGAGTTGGAAGGTAGGATTCAAAATAAAATTGAAGTAGAGAGAGAAGAAGTTGAAGAATCAAAAGAGGACGATCTGAAAGATTCTAAAAACATATTTCTCTATCAAAATTTGATTTAGAAATACAACCACATCCATTTCCTCAGAGACTTCGACAACAAAATTTGGATAAGAAATTTTTAAAATTTTAAGAAAAATTTAAGAAGCTTACAATCAATATTCCATTTGTTGAAGCCTTAGAACAAATGCCAACCTATGTAAAGTTTATGAAGGATATTCTCAACAGAAAAAGGAAGTTTGAAGATAATGAGACTATTGCACTTAGTGAGGAGTATCGTGCTATAATTCAGAAGAAACTTCTTGGAAGGCTTAAAGATCCTAGTAGCTTTACAATTTCATGTGCAAAAGGAGACAGATTTTATGGGAAAGCTTTATGTGATTTAGGTGCAAGCATTAACCTTATGCCATTATCAATATTTAAGAGATCGGGATTAGGAGAAATAACCCCTGCTACTGAACTCTGTAGTTAGCAGATCGCTCAATAATCTATCCTAAAGGAGTTATAGAAGATGTCCTAGTGAAAGTGGATCAATTTATCTTTCCTGCTGATTTCATTATGTTAGATATGGAGGAAGATAAAGAGATACTTATAATTTTGGAGAGACCTTTCCTAGCCACAGGAAGAGCAATGATAGATGTGCAGAAAGGGGAATTAACAATTTGCGTCAATGATCAAATAGTTACTTTTAACATTTCAAAATCAATAAAATACCTTATAAAAGGTAAAGATGATGAATGCTATAGAATGGATGTTATAAGATATCTGAGTGAATGTCATTTCAAGACTACTTATAAAGAAAAATCTGAAGAAAAAGATATGGAACACAAGCAAGAAAAAGAATTAGATCAATGTGTAAATCTTTTTAAGGAAGATTCAAGTTATGTTCAAGAAAGTTTTGAAATTTTGGACATGATAAAAAAAGATAAATCATTTTGTCCATCTATTGAAAAACCTCTAGAACTTAAGTTCAAATTACTTCCTAAACATTTAAAATATGTCTTTTTAGGAGAATTTTAAGAAAGGCTTTGGATGGACAGTTGCTGATATTAAAGTAATCAGTCCTTCAATTTGTATGCATAGAATTAATCTGGAAGAAAACTGCAAACTCAAGGCTGATCCACAAAGGAGATTAAATCCTGTTATGAAAGAGGTTATTAACAAAGAAATTTTAAAGTGGTTAGATGCTGGAATTATCTATCCTATTTCAGATGGTGCATGAGTTAGTCCAATTCATTGTGTTCCTATGAAAGGAGGAGTAACTGTAACTGTGAATAAACATATAAATTTAATACCTACTAAACAAGTTATAGGGTGGCGAATATGCATTGATTATAGAAAATTAAAGCTTGCCACTAGAAAAGATCATTTTCACTACCCTTTCGAGATCAAATGTTGGATAGACTAGCTGGGCATAATTACTTTTATTTTCTGGATGGATATACCCGCTATCACTAAATTCAAATATCTCTTGAGGATCAAGAGAAAACAACATTACCCATCCTTATGGTACTTTTTCTTTTAGAAGAATGTCATTTGGTTTATGTAATGCCCCTGCTACATTTCAAAGATGTATGATGACAATTTTTTTATGATTTAATTGAAAAAGGGATTGATGTCTTTATGGATGACTTTTCAGTGTTTGGAACTTCATTTGACTCATGTTTAGAACATTTATCTAAAGTTCTTAAGCGATGTGCAGAAACTTATTTAGTCCTTTACTGGGAAAAATGTCAATTTATGATAGCAGGAGGAATTGTATTAGGTCATCAAATGTAAGAAAATGGTATGGAAGTAGATCCTGCTAAAATTCAAGTGATCGCTAATTTACCTTATCCAACAAATGTAAGGGAAATTACGAGTTATTTAGAACAAGCTGGATTCTACAGGCGATATATTAAGGACTTTTCTAAGATTGCTAAGCCTTTATGTCATTTACTGGAGAAATATGCAATTTTCAATTTTGATGAGGAATGCCTAAAAGCTTTTAAATTATTAAATGAAAAATTAATCACTGCACCAATTATAGTTTCACCAAATTGGGGAAAAACTTTTGAACTTATGTTTAAAGCAAGTGATTATGCTATTGGAGTTGTTTTAAGACAAAGATATGATAAGATTTTCAAAGTTATTTACTATGTTAGTAAATATTTTAATGAAACTCAAATTAATTATACAACAACTAAAAAAGAGTTATTAGCAATAGTATATGCTTTTGATAAATTTAGATCATACTTGATTGAAACTCATTGTATAGTGCATACAGATCATTCTACGATTAAGTACTTAATGAAAAAGAAGGATACTAAGCTGAGACTTATAAGATGGATTCCTCTTTTACAAGAATTTTATTTTGAAATAGCAGATCAGAAAGGAACTGAAAATTAAATTACTGATCATTTGTCTAGGCTTGAATTAGAAAAACCACTATGTTTTGAAAGAATTAATGAACATTTTCCAAATGAAAAAATGTTCACTATAAATGAGTGGCGTGTTCCGTGGTATGTTGATATTGTGAACTATATTGTTAATGATCTTAGACCCTCTGGAATGACATACCAATAAATGAGGAAATTTATTTCTGAAGCTAAACTTATTTTTTGGATGACCTATATTTATATAAATAAGGAATAGATCTGATCATTCGAAGATGTGTACCATTAGAAGAAACTTATGAAATTATCCAAAAATGTCATAATTCTTATTTTGGGGGACATTTTGGTGTTGATAAAATAACATACAAAATTCTATAATCTAGATTTTACTGGCCTATAATTTTTAGAGATGTTAATGTTTATATCAAAACTTGTAATAGATGTCAAAGAGTAGGCAATATTTCTAGAAGAAATGAGATGACCCTCAATTATATGCTCAAAGTTGAAATATTTGATGTTTGGGGATTAGATTTCAAGGGACAATTTATACCATCTTTTGAAAATTTATATTTTCTGTTAACAGTGGACTATGTATCCAAATGGATAGAAGTTGTTGCTTTACCTCGATGTGATGCTCAAAGTGTTGCAATTTTTTTGAAAACAGACATATTTGTAGATTTGGGATGCCGAGAATTATCATTACTGATGGGGGACGTCATTTCAGAAATGATATTATGGAGAATTTATTAAAAAAATATCATATAAATCATAGGATTGCTATTGCTTATCATCCTCAGACAAGTGGTTTGGCTAAATTATCTAATCGAGACATTAAAAGAGTTATGGAAAAATCTGTGAATCCAACAAAAATGGATTGGTCAGTCAAACTTGACTATGCTTTGCGGGCTTATAGGACTGCATATAGAACTCCTATAGGAATGTCTTAATATAAGCTAATATTTAGGAAAGCTTCTCACATATCAGTTGAACTTGAGCATAAAGCATATTGGTCTATTAAAAATTTCAATTATAATTTAAAAGATGCTGGAGAGAAAAGATTATTACAGTTAAATGAGCTTGAAGAGATAAGGAATGAATCTTATGAGAGTGCTAAGATTTATAAAGAAAAGATGGAAATGTGGCATGATAAAAAAATTTTTACTAAAATTTTTTAGCCAGGGCAATAAGTTTTGCTATATAATGCAAGGTTAAGATTATTTCCAAGCAAACTTAAGTCCAGGTAAATTGGCCCATTTGTTGTGATAAAAGTTTATCCTTATGAAGCTGTGGATATTAAAGATCCTAATTCTGAAAAAAAAATTTAAAGTGAATGGACATAGACTAAAAACTTATNAAAACCAAGCGCTCTGTGAGAGGCAAGCCATAGTTATCAGTGTGTTTTTGCTTTAAATGTTGTTTTGAGTCTAATTAAGAAATTTGGGGTAGTATTTTTGAATTTATTATGTGCTAGTGATGGTTTTTAGACTTTATTTAGTTACCTAGACATGTTAGAATAAGAATTTGGACGTTAAGTTGACTGGTGAAAAAATATGCACTAGTGCTTAAGTGCCAGATCCGGTGCTTAAGCATGAAAATTTAATCACATGTGCAAATTTTGATTTCTAGAAGGTATAAGTGCAATTTAGTTGGAATAAACGTGTCTTAGCAGTTTCTAGTTGTGCCTCGAAGTTGTGAGGGGGAATTAGGTCTATAAATAGAAGGGGTTTGTGAAGGAATTTCACCCCTGATTATTATTAGCCCTAAAATTCTAAGAAAGAGAGAGATTTAGAGAAAATGACTTCATGGTAGATGTAATTGAAAAAAGGAAGAAGCCATGAGGAAGAAGTTTGTTAGTCAAAGTGCACAGGAGATGTATAATGGTTTCTTAGCTGTTAGTATTGAAGGGATATCGAAGAAGATCAACTAGATGGAGAATACTATATCTATATTAAATACTAAGGTGCTTGAATTGCATGCTCATCTAGAACATATTGGGTGGAAACTTAAGATGCAATTCAACCATACCAGTTTTGTTGAGGAAGCGGATAAGGCGATGTTCATTAAGCATAAGTGGATCGAAGATGATAGTATTAGAGATCGTCGCCACTGTCCATTTTATCAACCTATATTCCCGGAGAGACTACTGAAAGAAAAGAATTTATTCCTTATAATGAAGAGTGGCCTTAAGTTAAGTTTTAGGAATTTTGTATTTGAAGTCATGTTTTTAAGTGTGTTAGTGTTTATGTCTTGTGTTTAGTTTTTGTGTCACTTATGTGCTTAATTGTAAAATGTGTGTTAAGTGTTTTGTACTTAGGAAAATTTTCTTATCCAAGACTATTTGGAGAGAGAACTAAGTGTTAAATGTGTTTCTAATTGTTTGTGAATTAATACAATTTTATTTTTTTGAAAATTTGTGTTATTTTTAGCCTCGAATTGAATTAATTATTATGGAGAATTTTGAGAGAGAAGAGAGATATTAGAAGTAAAAATAGTCATCTAAGTGCTACGAGACCATTTAGGGGTGGTCTACTTAGGAAAATAGTGCATTTTACTTACAATTAAAAATTTCAATAATTGTGCACTAGCACCTAAGCGCCACATCTTGCGCTTAAGCGTGAGAGCGCCACTTACCCGCGCTTAAGCGCCGCTTCACGAAAACTAGTTTGCAAACGGTTAAAAGTTAATTTTAAGCCCAAAAATACCATTTTTTTACACTTCCTATCATCTTCCCCAACTCAAAATCATGATTTAGGGCAAGTGAAAATTGATGATTTCTTGGTGGAATCGAGTGATATTTGCTAGATCCAAGTTCCTTAAGGTAAGAGCTTTACTTCTATGCGAAACTATTGGATTTTCACCATATATTTTGAGCACATTTAGAAGATTTCAAAAATTTACTATTCATGATGAAAAGTGAAGAAAAATCTATAGAAATTGCTTGGGAAGTTTAGTTAATGCTTTTGTAAGTTTAGTTTAGTGATTAAAACTTGGTTTTTAAAGTTATTTTTGGAATTTATCAAATTTGTAGAATGACACCAAGAATGAAAAGAAGTAGAGGAAAGAGTCCATTCAATTCGAGCAAGTTTGTCAGTGTGAAAGCTCAAGATCGATATAGTGACGCTCTGTAGTCCCGAAAATTGATTCAGGAGCGATGTTTCAAAAGTCCAAGTGGAGAAATAGAAGATCTGATAGTCTCTTTTTTCTCTGTCATCGCAGTGATTTCTGTTGTGAGGGAGTTTTATGCAAATCTCCCAGAGGCTAAAGATGATTGAGTTATGGTTAGAGGAAAGTTGGTACCTCTTACTCCAGAGGTAATCAACTTGTTTTACCATTTACCACCGAAGACTTTATGTTTATATGAAAATTATAGTCCTAATGGGTGGACTTAGACGAGATTATTTCATATTTGACTATTTGGAGAGGACTTTGGAAGATAACCAATGAGATGAGAGTAAATTTCCCAACTTCAAAGTTATGTGCACCTTTGAAGGCATGACACTATTTCATTTCTACTCGTCTGCTTTCGACCAATCATCTCAGTGAAGTGACCCGAGAGAGCTACATTGAACTATTGTATTTATGAGGGAAAGCCCATCTACATAGGGGCTTTGATCTATCACACAATCATCAGTTCAGCTTCTGTTGCTACTACTGCAGATATGGGATTTGCTTCCTTAATATTTTAATTATGCGAGCAGGCTGGAGTGAACTATGATAGTTGGCAGGAAGTTCTATTACCTCTAAAGCCCATTACGAAGGTGAATGTGAAGACTTATTCTGAGCATTCAACTTTTGGCTGTAGAGGAGGACTTTCCAGAAGTTATGGATTAGAGACCTCTGCTGCATCTTCATCACGATCATCTACTTCTCGTGCTTCTACATCTGAGGAGATACAAAGACTCAGAATAAGTTATTGCAGAAGATGATGGAAAATATCAATTTTACCATTGATAAGGTACAAAATTTAGAGCGTTTTGCAGATCATACAAATAGTTATAATATAAGGAAGAGTGATTATGAAGATAAATTCCACTCATCTTTGGAGAGCCTGACTAGAGGTGAACAAGGAGTGCAATTTCCACCATACCCTCGATATCCTGATTATGAAACTACAAAAAAAATGGTAGCGGTGATTCTAAGGATGAAAAGTAGAGCAGAGAGATTCATTTCATGGTTGTAATATAATGTAAACTATGTGGTCTGAGCTTGCTACATTTGCATCTATGTGTTGTTTTGGACTATGATTTATTTGTGTTTTGAATTTTTTTTTTTGTTCTATTGTTGTTGTGATTATTGTGTTAGATAGTATTTCATTTTTCAATTTTAGGTTAGTAGTTGTTGTTTTGTGTTTAGTATTGTGATTTAGTTAGTTTAGAACTTAACTTAATTTCATATCTGTTATAAAGTAGAAAGTCTTTCTAGCTTAGATCTTAAACTTGAAATTCAGACATTGCTGCTCTGTATTTTTCTTTTATCATGTTAGTGTGTTGTTTTCTTTTATACCCACTGTTTAGAAGTCTATTGATTCTTCACATGTTAAACTAAAATAAAATGTTAAAAATTTTGATCAAAAATTAATTTTACTCCAGTCTCTAGTTTTATACTTATATAATTAGGATGTTAAAATTACTGTTAGCATGTTATTTTTAAAATTACTGTTAGCATGTTATTTTTAAATTTTCATTCCTGCTTATATATATATAATGCTAAACCGTTTAATTTGTTAAAAATTTAAGTTAGGGGAGAATGAAAAATATGTTCAAAATTGAAATTTTATTTGTTCTCAAATGTACTACATGTGAATTTAATTTTAAGAGAAAAAAATTGATTATGTATATTAAGTTATATTAGGGAAGTATTAGAAATGAGTAAGAAAATTTAGTTAAAATTTTAAGTAATGAAGAAAAAATTTAAGTTAAAAATTTTTAGTATAGAAAATGATTAATATAAGTGACTATCTTTAGTAAGAAAAATTGTATTTTGAAAATTTTAGATAATTTAGACTTTTATTTTTAATACTTAAATTTCTTTTATTAAAATAATTTTCAAAACTATTATTATTTATATAAGTAAAAGTTTTTTATCAAGACTTTACTTTAGGAAAGGAGAAGTGGAATTCAAAATCATTAAAGGCCTGTCTAGATAAAGTAATCATTGCCTGAAAAAGAAAAAGAGAAAGAAAAGAAAAAGAAAAGAAAAAGAAAAAGAAAAGGAAAAAGAAAAGAAAAAGAAAAAGAAAGGAAATGTAAGGGAGGAGAAACTTGAGGATTAGTGCCTAATCAAAAATTGTTTCTACATTTGATCTTTTTAAAGTATAAGACTTGATAAAATCTTATGCTTATAAATATAATATAGTAAGTAAAATTATTTTTAATAAAAATTTTTAAGTACATAAAAAAAGAACTAAGATCTAAATTTAGAAAACATACAATATTTCTGAATTTGATAGTAACTAATATTTTCATAATTCTTAACATTAAAAGTTTTCAAACTTTAAGTTGGTCTCATTTACTAATTATTTTTTAAAAATTGGACTACTATATTTCTAAATCTAATTTTTAGTAACTCATAAAAAACTCATATACATATCATACATATTTGGTTTTTAAAGATTGAAGTGCCACTTGAGGACAAGTAACATTTTATGTTTGGGGGATTTTGATACACTTAAAATATATAGTATTTTCTGACATATTTTTATACCTATTTTTGAGATATTGAGCTTTAATGGAATATATTTTTGTAATTTTCTTGCAAATACAAGTAAAACGGGGAAAAAATGTTTAAAGGAGTGAAAAATGATCAAATTTGGAGCAAAAAAGTGAAAATTTGTGCAAAAGAGTTTTTGAGCCTAAGTGTCAGATTCGGCGCTTAAGCGCCGGTTAAATAGAGAATGTCGTGCCTAAGCACCGAGACCCATTCTTAAGCGCCAGTGGCAGTTACTAGACGAGTAAAATTGGTTTTCAAGAATTTTGAAGAGGTTTTTGAGGCACCCATTGGCTTAATAAGTGATTGTAACCACCATGATAAAAAATTATCATGAAAGGATGCATCTCTTGGGCAAATACATCAAATCAAGACACACTTTGAAGAGATCCCAAGGCACCTCTTGGAAAATTATAAAAGAAAGAAGAGAGGACTTAGAAAAGAGTTCTGAAAATATTGACAAGTTTTGAAAGTTCTTCTTTGGGGAGTTAGTTCGGAGATGTTTTCAAGGACCACTTTTTATTTACTTTATCCTTTTTGTTATTTTATTTTCAATGATTGTAAAAGAGAAGAGATTCAAAGGAACTTCAAGAGTTTGGTAAAATACTTGAGATAAGTTTTTATCTTTTTGTTTTAGACTACTTTTAGTTTTAATTAAGATTTTTTGTTGGTTTGACAATGATTTGTTCTTTTAAACTGAAGTGTGATTTTGATTTCACTATGGATTCTGAGTAGTTTTCTTTATCTTTCTTCTTAAAATGAAAAGTAATTAAGTTTTAGATGGAATTTGTGGAGAGTATTGATATTTAATGTTGGAAGAAGTTGTGATGATTTAAATCCATGCACTTCATTTTCTTCTTGATTTGGCCAATTCAAATGTTAAAATTTATTGTGAGAACATGTAAGAACCGGGCTGGTATTGTCTCAGTCAACAATTAGAAATAATCACATTAGGTTGTAAGAATGGGAAAGTAGTTCATATGATTGAGTGCAAATAAATAGGAAAATATTTATTGATGGGTGTAGAGTTAGAGGACTTTAAAGTGACAGGTTAAAGCCCTGAACTTGGTTTATTGTTTTAGGTTCTGATATGATAATCTAGTATCTTCTCTGCCTAGCCAGTCTTCAAAGCTATTCAAACTTTAAATTAACCAATGTTCTTTAACCATCTCTAGTAAGTGCAAAGAATATTATTGCTCATATTTGGTACAACACAATTTGCATACTTCCACAACAGAATTCCTATTCTTATTACTAATTCATGATAAGAAGAAAGATATTTTCGTATTAAATATTTTTCTTCTACCAAAACTTTAGTTATCTTCTTAAGTTGTTTCTGTTTCGTTAAAATATCAAAAATAACAAAAATATTTACATTTTAAATTCCTGCAAAAATCGTTTTTAGTTTAAGTAATTTTCTTTTTAAAAATAGAAAAAATTTCTAAAAAAGTGCATATTGCATAATCTTCCCTATGGGTTCGATATTGAGGTCTTAAGTAAACACTCCTATATTACTTGATAACGATACATATACTTATGTAGTATCCCAATATAAATATATATAAATAATAATTAAAAAATAAAATTCTTATTTTTCTTCAGGATCAAGTTTTTGGTTTTGTTGCAAAATAAAGAAATATAAGTGAAAAATACCATCAAAACTAATGTTATACTGTGAATAAGCATTACGTATTCAAGGATCAAATTTTTAGCGCCGTTGCCGAGAATTAAATCTTCAAGTTGTTGTGTCAACTTCATAAATCCTTACATATACAAAAAATTGAGATCACACACCCCACTCATTTAAGTGACTCGCCAACTGAACAACCTTCTTTAGCAGCTAGGCTCTGAAAAACTGAACTGACCTAGGTAAAAGGAACAGGCTTCTTTCTCTCCCTACCGTGTCCATGATGTGATGGTAAAGTAGCGGCAATATTCTAGATACTTTCATACACATTAGTATCCATTAAGGGATGGAACATACTCCCTTACAGAAGTGGATAGGTCTCCAGTAATCCTGACTCCTCCTGATGAAGACAGTCATCAACAGTTATTTCCTTAGAAATCTGAGCTTTAGTAGCCCTTTGAACATTCCGGTTGCGGTTTCTCCTTTGGGTTAGGGTTAACGGTGAGGTCCTTGAACTCGATCTGATTTCAAATACTGATGGAGACAACCAATCCTTCAGTCAGATCTTCAACGATCATTACATCTTTTCCCTTAGTAGAAACAAGAACAACATGCTTGGTAGGTACCGCGATGGCAGTAGTATTCCTGAACCTCTGGAGTGGAAACTTTCATTACGATGAAGGGAGCTTTCCCGAGGATAACGTTGAGATCTTCAAATCCGACTCTAAACTTGATGGTAGGAGCGACATTGAAGGCATTGCGACTCGTCAGCAGGTTGCACGAGAAGGTGAGCATTGGGAAAGCCATTGAAACAACTTAAAAAAAAAATAAAGCTCTAGGGTTAGCTATTTGGCCAATACCTCGTAATCTTAGTGCGAGCACTAAACATTAATAGAGGTCGATCTGTAGACCGGGCAAGTCTTTATTTAATTTATGGAAATTTTAAGATTTTAATAAAAGTAGTTTGAAAGTAGAAAAATTTAATTAATATAAGGAAAATTAAAGAGCATGTGCAGTGCGACACAATATGATTTAATTTGAAAAATAGCAAATCAAACTCAAAAGGAAAAAAGTGAAGCTCAGGACCCAGTGTGAGACCAAATTTACAGCGCACAACACCCAGGTGGAACTAGTCCACCAACACACCTATTGGGGGGTCCGAACTCACACTAATATTAAAAAGTCCTTAATGTCCTCCTAAACCTTCATGTTCAAAGGTAATTGAACAGATGGTTCTGAAGTCCAAAAGAGTTGATTGCACTTACCCAAGAAAGAAATGGGTGAAGCATGCCAACGAAACATTCGTAATCCGGTTCATGAGGGACATGAACATATTATTGATGTATGAACACAATATTTACTGATTAACATGGAGACAGAAGCTTATCCTCAACAGAGTCGCTAAAAGCTGTCGACACTAAAAAGTTGAGGAGTTGCCTATTGGAAGTTGTCGCCCGTCGGAATCGGAATCCTGTCGCCCACTTTGAAAATGCATTTAATTTACATATATATAAGTTTAAAAAATATGAAATCAAACTGATCTCATATCTTTCATAGTTTAAATGAAAGAGCACTATACCTCAAACCCTGTATCTACCCCGAAATATAAACACAAGACTTGAGGGTGAGGCTCGATCAAATAAACTAAGAAATATATGACATCTGTTTAGTCTACAAAACCATTTTATTTGTAAGCTGACAAGTTCCCCTATTTAATACGAAGAATTAAATAGGGTTTATATTAAGCTGGGTTTAAAAAAGTTTCCTATAAGGGCAAGCTCATATAGTTAATTGTATCTTAAATGACCGGAGTCATTCAAGAAAAAGCTCTATAAAAATCAAGGAATATTATCTTCAAAGTGGTTGAAAGGATAGGAATTTTTCAACGAAATCGAACAAAGAGGTGTGAAAGGGAAATGACTCAAATTTGGAACATTTATTGTAAAATTCAATGGAGGAAGAACTAGGGGATGTCATTGATCCGAAGGAGAACCTCGGTGACTTCCCAATCTATCCTATTGTTTGGCTTTAATTTTGAGGGGAAATTTATTTGAGTATTTCATCTTGCCAATTTTATTAGTTTAGGGCTTACATTTGGGGAAATGATCACANCCGAAGGAGAACCTCGGTGACTTCCCAATCTATCCTATTGTTTGGCTTCAGATTCAAGAAGAAATTATTCAAGTGTTTCATCCTGTAAATTTTATTAATTAGGGCTTACATATATACGATACAGTCGTACAAGTAGCCTACAAGATATGAGGATTTAGGTCATTACAAACGACAACCTCAGAATCCTAAGACGAGCTAGGGCTTTGATTATGTAGCAGAGTTGTTCAAAGGCATAAAGAGAGGTTGAGGGTTTATGTTGCATAAGCAAATAACCTCGAAGTCCTATGGCTTGGTTATTTAATTCTAAAGAAAGATATGTTGTTGTACATCCTCTTGCTAATGAAGATGGTCATGCTGCCCACATTGCTAGCTCCAAGCTCCTCATCATGACGAGTTTAGGTTTTATAATATGTCAAATTATAATGTCAAATCAGATGTTCCTATGGTTATGGTTCTTTTAATATTATGGGACATGTTAAATTTGATTAGAGTGACACCAGTTAGGATCCTATGATTCCCTCGTTACGGTATCATTATTTTCTTTCAAATTCACCTAGTCCAAATGAATTTACAAAACTCAACTTAATGAATTCCGTACTTTTATTTAGACCATGAGAAATCTCGTTAGCATCCATAAGTTACCTCCTCCGAGTGATTCCCAATCATCCTAGAGAGATGTCTTAATTTAGTTACAATTGTTGTTTTGTGATATTTGTGATTAAATTTTGCGTTGTCTTATATTTTGAATGTTGTGGTGATGAATTTTACCTTGATTGATTTTACTTTTGGTTTTGGTTTTGGTTTTGTGGCTATCCTAGCAGTTTTGGTTTTCATGCAGGGTGACATCGTTGTTTAACATGCAAGCTCGAGACAAGAAGTATAGAAAGGTAAATGCATTAATTTAAAAGTGTACCTGTCGATTCTTCTCGTTCCACCACCTGAAAGGTCGGTTCTTGCAAGGCATGTATATAATTTTGCAAGGAATTTAAATTGCAAGAGTAGATGAAGGTTTAACTATCAAACCCCAAGTTATGATTTTATTGAATCTCAGAAGATCCTAGTAGATGATCTTAGAACAAAATATGGCAAGTCCAATTTTCCCTTCAGAATGTCTAATAGATTTCAAAATGCTCGAGGCATAAACCTGAACCACTTTGAAGATCTCTTAAATATTTTGAGTTCATTTTGAACTTATCATATTGTTCCAATAATCATCTGAGGTTGAAGTGTGACTACCCCGTTGCTAAGTGAAACTTGACAATTTAATTATCCAAAAGGATACGATACCCAGTTAATCGAATGATGTTTCGTATAAGAGTTATGTGAGTGGGTTCCCCTAAGGTAAGTTTAAATCATTTTAAGATTGTGGTGTCCTTAATTAAAGTCAGGCTTGTAGTGTTTAAAGATGTTAATCACCAATCATGTTATCTTCTAAATCCAATCAAATGAGTGTAAACATCGAGCTTATGTCACTACTAAGCCTTTAATAATCATAATAGGTGGAATGGTGATTATCAAAATTTTGATTTAAATGACATACATCCTTATGGAATAATCACATCATCCTCAACTTTGGGCTTAAGAAAAGTAAATTATCATCTTTTCTATCTTAAGCACATTACTTAAGAATCATTTGATCTTCATTGACTTTCAAGTCATGAAAATTAGGAGAATTATGATCTTGTTGATGTTGTACAAAGGTTGTGAGTGAGTTTCTACATTTTAATCTCATTGTATTTCAATCATCCAAACATGTCTATTACGATGAAAATTTTCTCATTTTTTTCTTGGTTAATACTAAATTTTGATTAAGAACCAAAATCTAAAAGGTTATTTTGCCCTTGTGGTACTTCACCTCTTAACTCATTAAACATAACCCAAATGGCTTTGAGCATTTAGAGTGTCATATCCATGAGGCCATTATAATATTAAAGGAGAATATGTGGGCTTCTTATAATTTAATTTAGTTTAATTTTCTATATAAATTCAGAAAATAGGATTTTCAAAAATTGATTTATTTAACCTTCCAAAATAAAGTTTTTTTTTTATTTATGAGAAAATTACTAGAGGTTTCTCTAGGTCAGAGAATCACTTAAGAAAAATTTCACGATTTTTTGAATTAAATTATTATTATTATTTAATATTTGATCAATTTCAATGATTTAATTAAAAAGAAAATATTATTTTGATTACCAAAATTAATATTTTTATTAGACTTCTCTGAGTTCAAAAAACTAAGAGAATCAAATTTATTTTTTTTATGAATTGTAATTTGTTTATTATACTTATTTTAATGGGAAAATAAGGAAAATCCACTTTTAAGCTTTTAAGATTTATTTTTAACTTAGAAAAATTATGAAAAAATATTTTAATGAGTCCCAAGTGATCAAAGAGTAATCAGACACTTTTTGAAATATTTTGATATCTTTTGGATTTTTAATTATTTTTAAATTCAAAATAAAGCTAAAAATAAGTATTTTCTAAAAAATAATTTTTTCCCAAGTGTCTCTAATCACAAGGAACTTAGAAAACCACTTTTCAAAATTTTCCCAAGTGTATTTAATTTAATATAATTATTTTTCTATAAAAATATACGGTTTCTTAGAAAATCAACTTTAATACTCAAACTTAATCAAATAATTTTCAAACTTTTATAGTGGATAAATATGATTTTTATGAACAATGTGGAATTTATTTTGTCAATTTGTGATAAGTATATAATTTACATAAATTAGTACAAAATATTTATATTTAATTAAATATAGAAATTTACAAGATAATTCAAGACATCATGATATTTTTTCTAGACTTTTCTGACCATAGGAAACCTACTAAAATTATTCTCATAATTTCCCAGATTATATTTTAATTTATATAATTAGAATAACAAAAATGGTCACCCTAGATTGAAAATTAGGGATAGAAGCATAGAGATGTCTAACTTTGGAAAAATCAGAAGACATTGTCTCTATCATGAGAAAGAAACCCTCAAAATTTCAAGCCATAGTGAGCAATGCTTGATCATAATGAATTAAAATACTCAAGAGGGTATTTAATTCATTAAAAAACAGGGAATAAGAAAATAATTTTTATTTTAGTCAACATTATTCTCCTTTGTTCACTGAGCAAGTGGTTATTTTTATTTTATTTTTATGACTTTTCTATGAAAAGTTATGAATTTTCAAACATCAGGCATTAAAATAAATAAATAATTCCTCTTATTTTTCCACTTTTCCACGTGGAGCAACCTCAACCTCGTCCGCTCCGAAGTCTCCACGCGGCGCTCTGTCATTTCACACCGCCAGCCACGCAGCTGCCTCGTTAACCCGCCTTTTAGCACAATCCGCTCGTCTGGCTTGATCTCATTCATCTGTAGAATAAATGCGCTATCAGGCGACTCTTAGCCATCGTCCCCAACTGACCTAACCCATGAATTGTTCAACTTAAAACCCCAAGATCTCAATCTAGATTCAACCAAATCATATTGGGTTTGTTTATAAACCTTCATCTACTCAAGACGAACCTATCTATATGGTTAATCAAGTATAAAATCAAACCATCACACATGGAGAGTTAAAATAAGCTTGAGTTAAGGTTAGAGTTCAATACCAATATCTGAGAGGGGAAGCTTCAATCAGATGGTTGTGGTAGCTTCGGTTGAGTCCAACAAACCTGTAGACGAAGTCCCAAGCACTAGTGAATTGTCTAGGTATGATTTCGATCAAGGTGGATTTCGGGTGTTGGTCTAGAGCCATCTTAGAGGTTATTTTAGAGAGGGATTTGTATTGCCCTAGAGAAGGTATGTGCACAATTAATTTGAGTTTGGTGGACTGTGGAGAGATGTCCTGATATGAATTAAAAGTTTGAGCACAAAATTGGGCTTTCACAGTGAGAATCAGAGGGGGAAGATGGTTGGATTAAACTTAGGGATTCTTATAGAGTCTCTGGTGAGATTTTGACATAGTTTCCCTAAGGAATTGGAACTCTTCTTTCTTTGGTCATAGATGGGTTGATTAAATAGAAGAGCTTGGACTGGCCACCAGGGCTAATTGATGGGTGCAAAGATTTGCTTAGGTGGAGGACTGAGGAACTCTAAAAATCCATTAGGATTAGCTGGCCTCTAGGTTGAAATTGGGTTAGATTTAAGGGTGGTGACCCTAGGTTTTGGAGTTTTCCGGCCACTAGGCCAGCTGACAGGGCATGAGAGATGGTCAGGTGGTCAGCCAGTGGGAGGTTTAATTATGGTTAACCCTTAATGGCAAGTGATGATGGAGGAGATTTCTTGGTTAAGGCCCAAAAATGGGATAAGATCCCTTAAATTAGGGGACCCTTGGTCCATAGCTCACTTGGGTGGTTTAAGTGGATTTAGCTTGGTCCATAAAGTGTGCTAAGTGGGTGTGGTAACATCAATTTGGTGACTTTGGCATGGCTAAGTCAATTTTAGTGAAGGGGTTCAATTTGGGTCAAAATTGCTAGAAGCTGGGTTTAGGTTAGGCTACTAATGAAATTAAGCTCAATTGATTGATAAATATTATGTAGATGATTGTCATGGGGAGTTTAGAAATGATTTGGAGTGATTTTGAATTAGTTTGATTTTGGGCATTTGGTCAATTTGGAGGAGTTAGGTTAGATTTGGGTTTAAATTAGGCTAAGGTTGGGCTAAGCCCAAATTGATGGTTGAAAATGGTCTATAGAAATATCATGGAGTGTTCTCAACATCAATTGTGTGTCAATTTTGCAGTTAGGGTATCCAATTTGGTGGAATTTGGAGACAACCAATTTGGGGCAAATTTGGGGATTTTGGACTTGGGTTAAAATTGAGTGAAGGCTTGGCCAAGGCCAATTAAAAGTCCAAATTGATGTGTAGGATTGTTATGAAGAGTTTAGTACTTAAATTGGGGCAAATTGAGTAGGTTGTGGGGTTCAATTTGGCGAGTTTAAGTCATATGGTCAAAATTGGGGTTTAATTCGGATCAAATTTGTGCTCAAACCATGGATCAATTAGGCTTAGATTTGGTTTGGATTGATCATATGAAAGATGAATTTGAATTTAGAATTGCAGTTGGGGAGTTTTAGAGCCAAATTGATGGGTATGTGAGGTCAATTTGTAGATATTGGGTCTTTAAAGGCAATTTGGCGCTTTTGGTCAAAATGGTCAAATTGACCAAATTGGGCCTAATTGAATGGGCCAAATTGGTTTTGGAGACATTTGAAGTGTTTTTGGATGTTTTGGAAAAGTTTGAGCTACCAAGGGTATTTTTATAATTTTGGCAAATTTGAGGGTATTTTGGTAATTTTGAAATTTTTTTGGGACTGTTTTGCCAAATTGGGTCGTTTCAAATGGTTTAAGATGTTTTTTGAATAATTTTAGATATTTTGGATGAATTTGGGAATTTTTTGGCCAAGTTTAAGGTTTCAAGGGCATTTAGGTAATTTGGGTGGATTTAGGGGCAAAATGTCAAGTTGGATATTTTGGTAGAATTGAGGTGTCAACCACCATATATGAGTTGTGAACCAATGAGATCCGCATTTGGGTCCTCAATGTATAGGTCTTAGCTAAACTCTTGCCTAGGGCTAGTGGGTCTATGGGACCATCTACATGAGTATCCCAAAAGATGAAGAGATCAAAGTCAACAATTTTGGGCTTAGGGTTGCTAGTAGATATAGGTGATAGTGAGTGCCAGTGAGTGAACTAGTTCCAGATCAACAGGGTCAGCCCTAAGGTCAAGTAGTCCTATGGGAACTCTCCAATAGCTCCCCCATGCTGACCCCACTTACTAAGTGATAGAGGTTATGACCAATATGTGAAACTTCAAGTTGAGCAATGAAGAGTTTAGAATTCTAATGGCGAGGGTTTCATTCTAGTTTTCTAGGAATAGTGAACAGGGAAATCCTATGGCTAGACCCTAGGCTACTAAAGAGGGAAAACTAAACCTCAACAAAAAGTGAGGTCAACACTCGCCACCCAGCATAAAGAGATCATTCTGACCATCCCTCAGCTAGGTTGTAAAACCCTTTCGAACAACTGACAACTCCTGACACAGCCGAGCCATCTCCCCACGACCAGCAAGTTCCTGACGAAGTGCAACGAATTCATTTTCTATTAGATTAACTTGCTCTAATATCTCAGCAGCTCCATCGTTGTTATCCCCCTGAGGTTGTACTATGAGACAAAAAATGTGCTCCTCCATTTCAGCAAGGTAGTGAACCAGAAAGTCGACATAAAATCTACGACCCCTTGGTGATGCCTCCTCTACTGCTGCGCCAGAAGGAACATGGCCACCAATGCTCCTGCCTCCTCCAGAAGGAGGATTCTACCCTACCCTCTTGGCCACAACATCTAACTCCACGGTGCCCTGCTCCATAGTCCTTTGTTCCAAAGAAACCTACTCCTTAATATTCACTCCCTTCTCCCTAGCTTAATCCATAGAGATCACATCATCCTCAAGCTTAGCATCAGTGTCTGAAGAATTAGAAGTGATAGTAAGAGCTCCTGCACTTGCAAAAGGAATACTAAAAACATGATTCAAACTACATACCAAAAACTCGACACCATTTAAAAGTAGTGTAAGAAACGAAGTCCTCACTGGTCTCCTCTAGTTTTCCACCCATAAAGGAAAAGCTACACATTTCCAACTGAGGTTGTCCTAGCTTCAACTGGTGCCTTCCCGACCCCTTGGAGAGTCATAATCCCCACGGTAGTCTGAACGGACATTCCTCCCCTTTGTGCACGAGTGATTGCCTCTAATGAGTATCGAGAAAGATGATCGTCATTATGCCTTCCAATAACCTACGCAGCTCCCCCTGTGATGGACCTAATGAAAACCCTGAAGAACCAGTTTGATTTTTCTTTCCCCTTACTCTCGACCCCAACACAATTCTTCTCTTA
>NEWO01000430.1:144913-184750 GCA_003013225.1 Phalaenopsis aphrodite | reverse complement strand
TCAATATTTTAACGCATGTGGAACGGGAGACCGCTTAGGGGGGATGTCATACAAACATGGGTAAAACATTAAAAACATCAAATAATATTCCTTCTAATACGGACAAGATTTAAATAACATCATTAACTTTTTCGATGCACATAAAATAAAAATTATTACATTCATTCATTTTTTGTGAAAAGGGAACAGTAAACTCGACATGAAGAAAAAAAGAATGAAAATATTATTTTGGCTATTTTTTTATTGTTCTTTCTGCCCTCATCTTTCACAGATATGAGAGATTCAGTGAACTAAATGAATACCATGCGCACTCTTAAGAGTAGACTTACCAGCCAAGCTTAAGGCAGACTCGCTCACTACATTTAAGAACTTGCTAGCAAAGTTAGAAATAGGCCTACATACTAGGATCAACCAAGTGAGTTCAAGAGATACTGGGTCACAAAGCTTTTAAAACCAATAACTTGCTAAACCAACCAGCTCGACCATAGTTACCCAGGCCCAAACCTACCCAGCCACTTCCTAGAAATAAGCTAGCACCTTCTTCCCAACTAAGCAATCGATCTGACTTTATTTATTATTTTTATATGAGGCATCATATAATCTTTTAGAACGCTCAAATCTCGATCAGCACATAAATGGGGGATCGCCAGAAAAGAAATGAATAAATAATCTAACCTAGATTGAAATCACTGTAAGATGGAGCTTCATGGTGGATTCTCCTTTACTCTCTTTTTACACTCCTCTCTAGTCCCCGCTCTTTTTCTCTATAGTATATAGAATTCTATTGTAATGCATAAATGAATCAACATTCAACAAAGACCATGCACGCATTTGGTGAAACATTGATCACCTTGGTAGAGGCAGCAAGATAATTAAGAAAATTGCAGTTAAAAAAAATGAAATAAAAAACATCAACTTACCAAATGAATCACTATCAAATTGGCTTCACGGATAAAATGATGAATGAACGAATGATCAGCTTATATTCACACTAAACCGTACGAGGAAAAGGACTGTAAGAGTCCAATCGCAACAACAATTACCAAAATAAAGTTCAAAAGAAAAACTAAAAACTCAGAGATAGGAATTTAATGTGACCTTGTCTCAACTTGTATGTTTCTCGAGTCATGAACAATGTTTTAATATCTATGTAAATTTCAATATCATATGCCATATGTTGTTACCACAAGGCCTTCAAATCAAAAATCGAAGCACCTATAGATTTGAATGTTTCCTGGTTGCACAGTCCAACAAAGAGCAACGAGAACAATGCTACTAGCAAAAGAAATCAAAAATTCATGACAGATGAGGTGAGGTTTAGCAATGGTTCCAAAGCGCTGGGAGCAAACTTCCTGGCAAAGAGATAACATATAGAAGTGGGTTCATTATTGTACGTGCAGCTGACTCCATTGTTCCTGATGGATTGGATAAAACTCTCGTTGATGCTCTCCCGTCCATATGTTGCTGGATGTGGACCAACCCTTGACCAATCTACCCAAGTTACAGTCCGATTAGCATTGAAAGCCCCATGAAACATGTTCAAGTATGTTGGAATATAGTGCTCATCAGGGTAGCACGTAGGCCTGCAATGCTTTAAAAAGATCCTATAATACTTGTAATCTGCGACAATATTAATGGCAAGCTCACGGTTGAGCTCGAACCACTCTGATCCTTTCCTCCATTGGCTGAGTTTAATCGCAGGATGCATTCGCTTGTTATAGCGGCCACGACCACGAGGTGACTCGTCATCATAAGATTGAACAAAGCTGTGGGCAGAGTTGATCAGGTACTCGTAAACTGTGGGAAAGTTAAAAATTGGAATGCAGCTCTCAGAAAGTAGCACGAAGCGCTCGTTTGAGAAATCTAGCAGGGCATTTGCAAGGAGACGCTTTTCTGCATCTAACAAAGTCACTGACCCCCACTGTACCTCCTGCACTCACATCAACAAATTATGAGTCGCGGTCATTAAAAATAAATTTTGTAGAATGGAACCGGGAAAAAAAAACTGTTGACATGACCATAAGATGCTTTCTCAATATCATCAATCAAAGAAAAGAGAAACCTAAAACAAATCCATGATAGATTACTTTGATAAAATTAGTCATATTGTCTAACTAGCGTAATGTTTCCTCAAAACTAAAGATAATTGAATTTTGGCAATTCAAGGTGACTGAATTTGGGGTACAATGGCAAGAATATTGGCTTGGATCCTACCCAAAAAAAGCCAAATAAAGATTACCTTCTATGATAAAAATAGTAAGACAAGTGAACCTATAAATCTCCACTCGCGAGTTTACTCAATGCACACTTCCCCGTGATATGAAAAAACTCGGAATTCACTTAAATTTAATCATGCTATAATCAGCGAAAATCGCCATGGTCCAAATAACCAAAGTTCCATGCACCATGCACGAGGCTCACCATAGCTAAAGTTTTGAATTTTGTGATGATGGCTCCAATTTCAATAGAAACAATGTACACATTAAAATAAAATTCGGTTTCATGATATAAGGCATGGAATTCATTTCCATGGCCTAAAAAAACAAACTCCGTCAAGCTAAAAATAGAGTACCTCGCTAGGGATTTGCCGTTCATAGAATGCAGAATACTTGGAGACATTGAGCTTGTAATCCGGAAGTGCATGCACATAAACTGAGAACAACCCGTCATGCCCTTTGAAGAACGCATCCCATAATGAATAGAACGGCAAAGGTCCCCTTGTCAGGAACATGAAAGCTACCTTCGGAACCCTCTTGAATGGATACTCTTGAACCTTGGGCAGCATTGTCGCCCTCCAAAAAAGTTCATCATCTGTCATCTTATGCATCAAATGGCTCGGCTTAACAAAATATTTTAGGGCCATAGTTTCTTGTTCACAGTCCGCAGAGTACATAGTCTCTGGAAAAAAGAGCTCAGTGTGGGAAGTGAAGTACCAATTGAATTGGGCTCTCATCGCCATGCCAAGAACTGTTCCAGCCATAAACAGAACTAATCCGCAGGCCAGCTTCATGAAACCATATGGCAGATCCTTCCTCATGGTTCGAGGGAACAAATCAGCCACGTTCTCATTAGCTCTAGTCTTCAAAGTTGGCCTTGCCTCCATCAGAATAAACTTAGATCAACTATGACTAACCCCAAACTTCAATAAAAGAAAACAAATTACAATCCAGGATCACAAGATAGGGTTCCAGGCTTAGACCCACTTCAATAATCAAAATCCCCTTATAGAACAGTGTATCAACAAATCCAAACTTAATCTACAAATTTCCCGTGAAAGATTAGGCCTCGCCCTCAAGCAATAAAAGAAATCCAGAAAGGCAAGCAAATCCAAAGATTCGTTCAAATATTGAGCTTTTCAAGTACTACACGAAAAGATAAGCACCCTAGCCTGTAAAAAGAAGTGGATCAGCCAGAAACGCAAGCCCTATGCACCGTTGCCGGGATAAAGAACTACTTCTGAAAAGTCCTTTTGCGATTTCGGAGAGGAACTTAGGGCTTGCCGGGCTGTTATTGGATTGGCATGACGATGACCATAAGAAATGAATTAAATGCGATCTTTATACACGGGCAATGGAGATGGCAAGTGTAAACGCTTGCACGAAAGCGTCCCACCATCTTCTTTAGGACTCTCATTTGACTCTTCTTCGTTGCCGCAATTTGTCGAAGTGTGATGTCCTCCTCGCTTAGCTCTTCCGATCAAGTTGTTGAAAAATACTGAGGAGACAGAAATTAGCCGTCCTTTTCTTTTAGTTTGAATAGGTCACGAAACTAAACCTCGACCACTTCGTCGGATCACGAAGCGAGGAAGATGGGTGGAGGCAGGTGAGAGATATTTTCAACATATTGGAGACGACGGAGTCGTATTTGGGTCAAAGAAGTGTCGTGCGCAAGCTATCGGTGAAGCTGAGACGGAGGTCGTACAGCGAATGACCTTAGACGGTAAAATATAGATGACTTCCTAATTGAGCGTCTTCCGGGTTACACTTGGTCATGCTTGCTACTGGATTTAAAAAACAATCTGGGCTTATTTACTTGTTTTATGAGGTCAGATTACGATATAATAGTCTGTCACTAGTATGTCAGAAATACGTAAAATTTAATAGACTAAAAGACAAAAGTAGATTCAAGAATGACTCACCAAAATAAAAATCAGGAACCACGTTACAAGTAGCTCAAAGGATTTGATTTATAACTTCTCATGAGCAAGATTCCGAGCCAACATAATAGAGGTCGCCCAAGTCAAAAATTGAGACCTACCGAATAGAGAGAAGGAACCAGTCCTACCCTCGTCCAAATATCATCAGTCTTCCCGCAAGAGTCTACAATGCTCTTCAGGAGACCAAAGGTTCTCATCAATAAACACCTCTTGAACACTCTTGATTGTTTTCCTATCAAAAGGATAGACGACCTGTCAGATTACGATGATTCGTTCTCTACTCGACAACCTAATTTCATCCTAGTAACATAAATTTCTTATTTAGGGGTTAGCAGTCAATATCCAAACCGAAATAGCTAACTGATGGACTCAAGTAGACCAAATGAAGTCTAGCTGACCAAATGACCATCAAAACAACAAATTACCCGACTAAATAGAATCGTCTGAACATACTTCGGAGACCAAAGAATTACAAATCTTAGCATGTCGTGTGATAAGGTACTCAAGGCATAGCCTCATTCATTTTTAATAACCGAAATACATTGTAACACACACAGAAAATCAGGGGCGAGCATGTAATTTTTAACTTTATATCGCCTATAAATAAGTCAGTCATTTCTAAAGTAAAGGTTAATCAATTTTTTTCTCTCTCTCTCTCTCTCTCTTTTATTTTATGCTCTATTCCTTGGGTTTGATTCACAAGATAGATTTAGATTCAATATCCTGGAAGGTTCGACGAGCGTGGCTCATGCCTTAAGAAAGAGAAGAGCACAATAAGGAGAATAAAACTCACAAGGTAGACGCAGTGAACATGGAGTGCACCAAGGGATTCATACAACAACAGATCCATTTGCTAAGATATCACATGTTGGGCAAAATGTTAGAATTCATTAAAGAAGAGGTAGTAGAGAGAAGGGAACCAAATCCTAGAAGGAACCAACAATCAGTGATCGAAGGGCACAGTTGCTTGAGGAAAGAGCAGAAGATCCTCAAAACCAAAATATTTCTGGTTTGCATTGTTGGATAGACAGTGGTTCAGGAATACTGAGGTCTCAGCACCCACCTCCCCCCCCCCCCCCCCCAACCCCCAACCCCCAACCCCACCAACCTAAGAATGTGTTCTCTCGACAAATCTCATCCAGTGAAGCACCCGAGAAGTTTAAAGTAATGTCACTCAAAAACTAAAAAGGTTGAACAGGTCCAACTGACTGTGTTGCCTCCTCAGATTTCACCATTTTCCAATTAAGGATCACCGATGAACTGATGTGTCGCATCTTCTTCACCACGTGAGGGAGTCATGCCTCAGGTGGTTTAATTGATTACCTGTCGACGTAATCGCCTCTTTTTTTTTAGTTCAAGAGGATGTTTGTAGCATAGTTCTCTATTGCCCAAAAGCAATAGAAGAGTTTGAAAGTGTTGTGACTATTCAGACAAGGGCAACACAAGAGCCTTTGCTTGTGTATAACTTGATTCCAAAAAGAGATGTTGGACTGTGTGATTTAGAATCTGTCGTATTATTTGTTGCCTTGTCTCAAGGGCTGAGTGAAGCATGATTTTGAGGTGAGAACCTAAATTAATCACTAGAAGTTAAACATGCCTTAAGTGAACCCAAATTGACTATCAAAGGCTAAACATGTCCTAGATCACTTAAATAAACCTAAAAACTTAAGGAATTGTCTATTTGCCCTAGATCCCCTAAATCAATCTGAATCTCTAAGGACTTGCCGGTAGACCATAGGAACCACTTTGACCACAAAAACCACCACGAGAGAGGGGTCTGCACAATTTCATCCTTAACCTTAGTATGGACTTCCCTAACTCCATAAAACCCTAAAAATCATGCCAAAACCCTAATGAGCTCTCTTGAACCCAAACTTTGATGATACACTGAGATGGTCAATACTAATTAAGCCTAACTCCAATTTAGCCAAAATTTGACCAAATTGACCATTTCACCTCCTCCCTCCAATCCATGACCAAGTGGCCAACCCATGGACCATATGGTCAACCATGGACCATATGGTCTACCTTGTACCATATGATCAATCTTGGACCATATGGACAACCCATGATCATATGTTCAACTTTATCATTTTCTTAATTAATTAAATAATTGGATGGCTTTAGGGCCCACTTGCCTTTAGCTTAGATTTAAACTTTAAAGCTTTAACCCATGATCTAAGATCATGAACCAAGCCCATAGCCCACTTATAAATGAGTCATCCATAACCCAAGCCAACCCATCATAATATGGGATGATCTATACCATAGAAAATAAAATCAAAATTAAAAATAAAATATGGGAAATGAGACAAAGGAAATCACACCTACCCCTTTCTTCAACACTTGGCAATCAAGTTTCTCATATTCAAATCCTCTCATGCTTTGGTTAAGCCAGACCATGGCTAAGCTCAATGACCACACCTCCAATTCCCTCCAATGTCCTCAAGCCTTGGAATTTCTGACTTTTCCACATTGGAGCCCCCATGGTCAAGCCTTCTAAAAAGGAAAATGGCACATTTATCCAACAAAGATTCGTGTGCCTTTAAAAACTCACAGAGGACCAACCAAACTTATCCTAAGTCATGTCAAGCCCTTTCATAGCCATTAAAAAAGAGGAGCCCAAGAGCTCCATACATGACCATGCTCTCCACTTAGACTCACAAACCCTTGCCCTTCAATTGAGAAAATCTTCTCCTAAACATATGTATTTGATCCCCCATCTCTTCAACCCCTTAACCCCACTAGAAAGCCCTAATTTCCTAACCCTAATCCAGGACAAAATTTGGCCTTGACATGAACCTTGTCTAAACTCAAATCCAAAATCCTAAAAGCTTCGCCAAACTTCATGAAGACAATCCAAATCAAAATCAAGCCTTCTCACAAAATCAAAACTTTCCAAGACTAAATTAAGCCACCATTTGGCTTAGCTCATAGCTAGAGCCAATTTTAATCCTAATTTAGCTAAGGAGAGGCTTCATGGGGTCAAGGCAATCGAGTTTATCAAGCCTAATCAAGTCCAAATCTCTTAGGACAAGGTATGAATCAAAAACCATAAATTTTTCTTTGAGTTTGGTAATTTGTGTAAGAAACGACTGCACCTTACTTGGTCAACTATATAGATTTCTTTGTCTAGGTTTGATGAGCTTTAAAAATAAACCCCAAGAGATTTCATGGAAAATTGAGAGAGAAATTAGAATTTGATCATGAACAGTCTTTGGTTCATTGTTCCATGAGGATGATGAATGAACATCATTCATTTCCCCATATTCAAAATGAACGACAGCAATTAAATCAAACCATCAAACAGTGCAGAATAGAGGAGCGAACCGCAAGCTACCATAATTCTTACGTGGAAAGTGTCGCAAATCCCACAAAACCATGTGGATTTTTGACAATGTTGATGATGGCATGAATGTTAATCCCGATGTTCTAGATAGATGTAAAATGTGATGTATGTCATTATATGCTTAATTTTCTTAATAATGATTCTTACTTTACAACAAAGCCAAAAACTTGATCCCAAGCGAAAGCTAGGTAAATTTTTCATTATGAAAAAAATAAGAATCCAGTTATAATATTTAATATGGGATACAACACAAGTATATGTATCGTTATCAAGTAATATAGGAATTTTTTATTAAGCCCCAAATATCGAACCCATAGGGATAACGAACAATATGCATCTTTCAAAACAGAAGAAATTAGATAACAAAATTTTACTTAGCAAAGTATTCTTATTTAAACTCTAGATGCTATAATAGGAATGAAAATTCAATTTTTTTGTAATTGTTTATTATTGAAAATAAAGTAAGCAAATAATTAACTTAACTAAATACTTGCAAGATGAATGCAATATAAATAAAATATCTTTTTCCCTTATCATGAATCAGTAACAAGTATAGGATTTTTGTTATGGAAGTATTCTAATTGTGTTGTGACTAATAGGAGAAATAATATTCTTTACCCTTACTAGAGATGTTATAAAGATCATTGGCTAATCTATAATTAAATATTTTTTAAGACGAGTTAGGTAGGGAAGATACTAGATCTAACTATAGAGTTCCCTCTTCTCCCTCCATCTGGGGGCTAACATCTCGTATCAACACCTAAAACTATAAATAAAATTGCGGGCTTTAACTTGTCACTCTAAAGTCCTCTAATTTTACACCCTTCAAAGTTTATTTCCCTATTTAATTGCACTCAACCCCATGAACTACATTCTCATCCATAAAATCAAATGTGATTCTTACAATTTTTTGATAGAGGCAATACCATCCCAGATATTACATGTTTTCACTATAGGTATTAACATCTTAATTGGTCAAATCAAGAATTAATGAAGTACAAGGTTTAAAATCATCACAACTTTTTCCAACATTAAAGTCTAATACTTCACAAAACTTACCTTTAATACTTAATCACTTATCATTTTAAGGAAGAAGATAAAGAAAATTATTCAGAATTCACGGAGAAAATAGGACCACACTAGACATTAAAAGTAGAAATCATGCATACAAGGAAGAACTAAATGAAAACCAAATGTAGTCAGAAAGATAAACACTTATCTCAAATCCTTTATACCAAATGTCTTGAAGATCCTTTGAATTCTCTTCCTTCACTCACAATACAAACTAAAACTCAAAATAAAAAGAAAAGGTGACCGGTGACGGCAGTTACTTTGGATGGATGTATGATGATTGGCTGGCCCCTTCCTTTGATGATTCAAATCTTCTTTAATAAAAATTCAAGGGGTGTCTTGGTGTCTCTTCAAAATGTGTCTCCATTCAATGAATCTTCTAAAAGTTACCTCCTTTCAAAAGCCAATTGAATTAATTTTTATGTCCATGAACTATTTCCTGTGTTTTTACCAAGGGTTGCTTCAAATACCTCTTCAAAAATTCATCCAAATTTAATGAATCATCAAATTACTACTTCTTGAGCTCAAGCGTGGGGTACCAGGAACTTAGGTGCGGCTCTCTCTATTTAACTAGCGTGTAAGCGCCAGTCCTGGTCGGTTAGGTGCTTCAGTTCATTTTTTCATCTTCTTCATTTTTGCTCCAAATTTGATCCTTTTTCACTCCTTTTATGATTTTTCATTCATTTGATTGTACCTGAGATAAAAGCACACAAATAACTTTCATTAAAATGTAATATCTCAAAAATAAGTATAAAAATGTGTACAAAAAGACTATATATTTTAAGTGTATCAAAATCTCTCAAACTTAAAATGTTTGTTGTCCTCAAGTGACACTTCAATCCATTAAAAACTAAATAAGTAGATGATGTATATGAGTTTCTTTAGGAGTTTCTAAAATTTTGATATAGAAATATTGTAGTCCAATTTAGAAAAAATGTTAGTAAATGAGATCAACTTAGAGTTTAGAAAATTTTAATGTAAAGAAGTCTAAAAAGATGAGTTCATATCTAGTTCAGAAATATTGTAGATTTTCCAAATATAGTGTTTAGGCATTCTATCCTCTCCACTTAAAATTTTTAATTAACTCAAATTTTACTTACTATTTTATATCTTTAAGCTTAAGAGTTTCTCAAATCTTATGCTTTAAAAAGAACAGTTGTGAAACCAATTTTTAATTAGGCACTAATTCTTAAGCTTCTCCTCCCTTTTTTCAGCATTTTTGTTCTTTTGTTTCTTCTTTTTTTTTTCTTTTTTAGACAAGGATTACCATATTTTGATAGGTCTTTAATGATTTTAAATTCCACTCTTCGTTTCCTAAAGCAAAGAGTTGATATATTTCTTTTACTTAAAAACATAATAATAGTTTTTTAAAATTACTTTCAATAAAAGAAATTTAAGTTTTGAAAATAAAATTCTAATTCTTCTACATTTTTCAAAAATAAAAATTTCTCCTACAAAAGATAGTTACACAATATTTATATTTCCACACTAAAAATTTGTAACTTTAAGTTTTTCTTCATTATTATAAATTTTAACTAAATTCACTTACTTATTTCTATATTCAAAATTTTACTTCCCTAATATAACTTCATATACATGATCATTTTTCTTCAAATCAAAATCAAATTTATTTGAAATATATTTGAGAACAAATAAATTTAAAGTTTTAGAAAATTTTTCATCCCCTCCGCCCCAAACTTAAATTTTTAATAAAATAAAACATTTTAGCATCATATATAAATATTGGCATGAATGAAAACTAAAAATAACATATTAGCAGAAATTTTTACATCCTAAATACAAAAAAAAATTAAATTGATCCAACCTTGATTTACTTAACATGAAGAGATTCATTAGATTTCTATGCAGTGGAGGATCACATAAAAGAAAACAAAAACACTAACAAGCATACACAAATGTAATATACAAAAAATATCTGGTAGTAAATTGAAAATTTTAAACATGAAGTTTTTAAGTAAAAGTTAGCAATAATCTAAACGTTCCTAATATTCAGAATTAAGTTCAACACAAACTAACTAAATACATTAAACAACACAATTAACACAATTACTACCACAAAAATATAAGAACTACTCACAAAAACATAATACATTGCAGCAGTGTCTAACAAAACAAAACACACATAAAACTAACAATCTCAACAATTTCAACTCCAAACACAACAAAAGTATAGTATAACCGCACCATAAACAATTCAAAAAATACATTAAAAAAACTAAACTAAACTACATAACTAGTCTAATTATCCTCTTCCTCTGCATCACTCTCATCATTATGTCAAGTTGTTGCATGCTCATATGATGGATATTTTGGATATTGAGGGAAAACTAAACTTTGGTTACCTCTCATGTGGTTTTCCATGGATGAGTGGAATTCTTCCTCATAATCACTACATCTCCTCATATACCCATCCTTATGCTCTGCAAATTTTTCTAAATTTAATACCTTTTAAGTGGTGTAAATGACATTATTTAATATCCTCTACAATAGTTGTGACTGAGAATCAGATCCAGAAGTCTGACCCTATGATGTAGAAGCACGTGAAGTGGACGCTTGAGATGTCGAAGCGTTGAACTACTAAAAAATCCACCTCTCCAGCCAAATTTGAATGATTTGAATTAGACTTGTCATTTACACTTGTACTAGGCTTGAGTGGCAGCAATATCTTCTCCCAGCTATCAAATCTAACTTCAGCCTGCTCGCACAATGAAAAGATCAAGGATGTTAATCCCAAACCTGTAGTAGTAGCAGTGACAAAAGAACTGGTAATAACATTATGAATCAAAGCTCCAATGTCGATGGGCTTGAACTGCTGAATGCAATAATTCAAACCTGCTCGATCACGAGTCACTTCACTAAGATGATTGGTAGGCAGCAAACAAGTAGAAATGAAATGAGGCATCTAACTTTGAAGTCGGGAAGTTGACTCTTCTTTCATTGGTGATCTTCCATAATCCTCTTCCTCCAATCAACGATGAAATAATCTCGTCTAACTCCTCCTCAGTTGGACTACAGTTGGAATGAAAACATAAAGTGCTCAAAGGCAAATGATGAAACTGATTTATTACATCAGGTGAAAATGGCATTGTGTTTCCTCTAACCATGACTCTTTCAGCCTTGGGGAGATTTGCATAGAACTTCCTAACAACAGAAATAACTGCCACAATAGTAAAACAACAAAACTGCTCCCACTGACAGTGAATAATCAAATCCTCTACAGCTCCTCCTGGACTCTTGAAACAACGCTCAGAGATCAACTTTCTCAATTTCAGTGCATCACTGTATCAATCCCGAGCTGTCTCACTAACAAACTTGCTTGAAGCAAATTGATCTTTTCCCTTGCTCCTCTTAATCCTTGGGGCCGATTCTTAAAAAATTAATAAAATTCACAATAAATCCCAAATTCATCTCTAAATCATTAAACTTAAATCCTAAAAGCTTAACTACCAAATCTATGCATTTTCCATAGTTTTATCTCAAATTTTCACCATGAATAGTAATTTCGGGTAAATTCATAATGTGCTCAAAGTACATGGTGAAACTAAAATAATTTTACATATAAGTGAAGCCCTTACCTCAAAAAGATCAAATCTAACAATTTTTTCTCAAACCACCGAGAGATCTTCAAATTAGGGGATGCCCTAATCTCAAAATTGTGAACTCAAGAGGTAGGGGACGACATCAAGTGAAAGAAATGGAGATTTTTGGACCGATTTGTCACTTTAAACCATTCACAAACTGATTTACATGAATCGGAACTTAAGTGCTAATGGTTCGGTGCTTAAGTAGCCATCTCTCGGTTAAGGCAGTGCTTAAGCGCATGGTCTTGGCACTTAGGTGCTAGTGCATAAATTTTGATTTTTTGGTTTCAAGTAAACTGTACTTCTAGCCTAAGTCAACCAACCCTACATGGTCTCATAACTCTTTATTAACTATTTTCTTCCCTTTCAACTCTCCTCTTTATCAAGATTCACCAATCCTAACTAATTTGATTCAACAATAAATAACACAAAATTTCACACTAATAAACACTTATATTAATTCACGAACAATTACACATATTTTCAATACATAAAGTCTCAATCCAAATAGTCTTGGATGAGAAAATTCCTAACACTAACACTAGACAATATTTACATTAAAAAGACACGAAACACTCTTAACATTAATAAATAAACACTAAACAAATAACTTAATTCTGCTCTCCATTCGGTGGAATCCTGACATATCATTAGTATTTCCTTTACCTTATGGAATGTAAATCTGATAAAACAGATGGTGGTTAATAACTCTGGTTGAATCATCTTCAATCCATTTGTTCTTCGAATACATAGCCTTGTCTGCTTCTTCTATAAAATTGGTATGGCTAAACTACATCTTAAGTTGTCGTCCCATATGATCAAGATATGTGTTAACTTCCATCACTTTTGCTTCAATTAAAGCCACGTCAGCCTCAATTTTTGTGATATTCTCTGCTATTCCTTCGATACCAACGACGAGGAAACCTTTGTATAACTCTTACGCACTCTAACTAACAAACTTCTTTCTCATTACTTCCTCCCTTTTTCTTCAAATCACTCTCCCAAGATGACATCTTTCAAAACTCTCTCTTCTTACTTAGAATATAGGGTATAACTCCTAGGCATGTATTAAAACTACTATCCCATGTAAAACTAACAAAATCACAGTTAAAAGATCTAAAAACCAAAATTCACACATGTTTTTAACTGTCGTGCTTAAGCATCGAATATTGGCACTTAAGCGCTAGTGTCCATTTTAACACAGGTCAACTTAACGTCCAAATACTCATTGTAACATCTCTAAGTCATCTTTTAGGGTCTTAGAATAATCACTAAATCATTATATATTCAAAAGAATATCAAAATATTCTAAATAAACACAACAACATAACATTCAAAATGAATACACAGACAAATATGGGTTGCCTCCCACAAAGAGCTTGGCTTAATGTCGTCAGCCCAACGTAACCAGTGTTTATTCTGGTTGACCAAACAACATAAGATAATTCAATTTAGGTTGGTCACCTAAAAAGTAGGGTTTCAGTCTGTGACCATTCACTTTAAATATTTTATCAGTTTTAGGATCTTTGATATCCACAGCTCCATAGAGATAAACTTTCATTACAATAAATGGGCCCATCCACCTGGACTTAAGTTTGCCTAAAAATAATCTTAATCTCACATTATAAAGCAAAACTTATTGCACTGGCTCAAAATTCTTAGTAAGAATTCTCTGATTATGAAACATCTTCATCTTTTCCTTATAAATCTTGACACTTTCATAAGATTCAATCCTTATCTCTTCAAGCTCATTAAATTGCAATAGTCTTTGCTCACCTGCATCCTTTAAATTGTAAATAATTTTTTTAATAACCCAATATGCTTTATGCTCAAGTTCAATTGGTAAGTGTCAGCTTTCCCAAATATTAGCTTGTATGGGGACATTCTTATAGGAGTTCTATATGCAGTCATATAAGCCCACAAAGCATAGTGAAGTTTGATTGACCAATCCATTTTGGTTGGATTCACAAATTTTTCCAATATTCTTCTAATTTCACGATTGTATAATTCAGCCAAACCACTTGTCTGAGGATGATAAACAGTAGCAATTTGATGATTAATATAATATTTCTTTAATAACTTCTCCATTATTGCATTTCTACAATGACTTCCCCCTTCAGTTATGATCACTCTCAACATCCCAAATCTACAAAATATGTTAATTTTTAAAAACTTTGCAACACTTTGACCATCACATCAAGGTAAAGCAACAACTTTTATCCATTTAGATACATAATCTAGTGCAACCAATAAATATAAATTTCTGAAATATGGTACAAATTGTCCCATGAAATCTAATTCCCAAAAATCAAATATCTCAACTTCTAACAAATAATTGAGGGGCATCTCATTCCTCCTAGAAATATTGCCTACTCGTTGACATCGATCACAAGTTTTAATATAAGTGTTAACATCTCTAAACATTGTAGGCCAATAAAATCAATAATTCAAATTTTTTTATGTTGTTTTGTCAACATCAAAATCTCTCCAAAAATTAGAATTATGAAATTTTTGGATAATTTCATAAGTTTCTTCTAAAGGCACACATCTTTGAATAATAAGATCCTTTCCTTATTTATATAAAAATGGGTCATCCCAGAAATAAGTCTTAGCTTCAGATAAAAGTTTCCTCTTTTGTTGGTATGTCATTCCATAGGATATAATATTACTAATAATGAAATTCACAATGTTGGCATACCATGGAACTCGCCGCTCATTAATGTTGAATAATTCCTCATTTGGAAAATGTTCAGTAATCTTTTTTTTTTAAAAAAAAGAGTGGTTTTTCTAATTCAATCCTGGATAGATGATCAACAATTTGATTCTCAACTCCCTTCCTATCTATTATCTTAAAATAAAATACTTGCAAAAGAAGAATCCATCATATAAGTCTTGGTTTTGCAGAATGATCAGCATGCACAATATATTTAGTTACAATTACGTATGATCTAAATTTATCAAAAGCATGTGCTACTACTAATAACTATTTCTCAATTGTGGTATAATTAATTTCAGCTTCATTAATAGTTCTACTAGCATAGTACATTACTTTGAAAATCTTATCATGTTTTTTTACTTAAAACAGGTCCAATGACATAATCACTTGCATCACACATTAATTCAAAAGGTTTTTCCCAATCTGGTGAAATAATAATTGGTGTAGTGACTAATTTTTATTTTAATGATTCAAAAGCTTTAAGGCACTCTTTATCAAAATTAAAAATTACATCTTATTCAAGTAAGTGGCATACTGGCCTAGCAATTTTTGAAAATTCTTTAATATACCGCCTGTAAAATCCAGAATGTCCTAAAAAACTCCTAATTCCTTCACACTTATTGGGTAAGGTAAATTAGCGATCACTTGAATTTTTGCAGGGTCTACTTCCATACCATTTTCTGAAATCTGATACAATAAATTGGCATTTTTCCCAGTTAATGACCAAATTTTGTTCTTCACAGTGTTTAAGAACTTTTAATAAATGTTCCAAACATGATTCAAATGAAGTTCCAAATACTAAAAAATCATCCATGAAAACTTCAATCCCTTTTTCAATTAAATCACAATAAAATAGCCATCATACATCTTTGAAATGTAGCACGGGCATTACATAAACCAAAAGTCATTCTTCTAAAAGTAAATGCACCATAAGAACTGGTAAAAGTTATTTTCTCTTGATACTTAAGAGCTACTTGTATTTAGTGATAATCAATATATCCATCCAAAAAATAAAAGTATTTATGCCTAGCTATTTTATCTAGCATTTGATCTAGAAAGGGTAGTGGATAATGATATTTCCTTGTGGCGAGATTTAATTTTCTATAATCAATGCACATTCACCATCTTGTGACTTGTCTTGTTGGTATTAACTCATTATCTTCATTCATAGTCACAGTCACTCCTCATTTCTTAGGAACACAGTGAATTGGACTAACCCATGAATTGTCTGAAATAGGGTAGATAATTCCAACATCTAACCAATTTAAAATTTCTTTCTTAACAACTTCCTTCATAACAAGATTTAATATTTTTTAAGGTTCAACTCTGGGTTTGCAATTCTCTTCCATATGAGTTCTATGCATACAAATTGAAGGACTGATTTCTTTTATATCAGTAATTGCCCATCCAAAGGCTTTCTTATAACTCTTCAAAATTTTCATTAAACTCATTTTTTCTTCTGTAGTTAATTTTGAGGAAATTATAACAGATAATGTTAAGGAATCACCTAAAAAGCCATACTTCAAATGTTCAAGAAGTAGCTTTAACTAAAGCTCGGGAGGTTTTTCAATTAAAGGACAAAAAGATTTATCTTTTTCTATTGTGCCCAAAAATTCAAAACTTTCTCAAACATAATTTGAATCTTTCTTGTAAAAATCTTCATATTGATCTAATTCCTCTTCTTTCTCATGTTCCAAATCTTTTATTTCAAATTTCACTTCATAAGTTGTTTTGAAATGACATTCACTTAGATATATTATTACATTCATTCTATAGCATTTATCATCTTTACCTTTTGTAGGGTACATCATTAATTTAGAAATATTAAATGTAATTGTCTGAACATTGATGCACCTAGTTACTTCTCTTTTATGTACATCTATCATTGCTCTTCATGTAGCTAGGAAAGGTCTCCCCAAAATGATAGGTATCTCCTTATCTTCCTCCATATCTAGCACAATGAAATCAACAGGAAAGATAAATTGATCAATTTTCACTAAGACATCTTCTACAACTCTTTTATGATAGGTTGATCAACAATCTGCTAAACTGTAGAGTTACAGCACTAAGGGATATTTCTCCTAATCCCAATCTCTTAAATATTGATAATGTCATAAGTTTAATGCTTGCACCTAAATCACATAAAGCTTTCCCATAAAATTTATCTCATTTTGCACATGGAATTACGAAGCTACCAGGATTTTAAAGTTTTTTAGAAAGTGTTTTCTGAATTATAGCACAACACTCCTCACTAAGTGCAATAGTCTTGTTATCTTTGAACTTCCTTTTTCTGTTAAAATATCTTTCAAAAACTTCACATGGCTTGACATTTGTTTATAGGCTTCAGTAAATGGAATATTAATTGTAAGCTTTTTAAAAATTTTCATAAAATTTTAAAATAGTTTATCCAACGTTTGTTGATGGAGCCTCTGAGGAAATGGAGGTGGTGGGTTTTCCAAGTCAATTTTAAGTGGAGAAATAGGTCTCTCTAAACTTTTTGGAGTTTCCTCTTCAGGTTCTTCAATTTCTCTTCTTTTTACTTCATTTTTTTTTGAACTCTACCTTCCAATTCTCTTCCGCTTCTAAGTTGAACAACTTTTACTTTCTCTTTACTCTGGTATTTTGGTTTTACTTCAGTATTACTAGGAAGTGTTCTTTGGAATCTATTACTTAATGAATTTGTTATTTGTTTCAACTGATTCTTAATATTTCTAATTATAGCTCCTTGACTTTGTAACTGATTTCTCATTTGTAACACCACTTCTTCTATAGACAACTTTTTCTTCTTAAATTGAGAATTACTGTTAAAACCTGAAGGATAAGTAGGTCTGTAATTAATATTCTCTTAGTTGTTTCAGTTCCCCAATGAGTTTACTTGGTTTTTCCCCCATTACTGATTATTACTACCGAAAGTATTATTCTAGTTAAAGCTGGGATGATTCTTCAAACCTGGGTTTTAATAGTTTGAATATGGGTTATTTTGCTTATTTTTTTATGGCATTCAAAGTTTCTAATGATGCTTGAGAATCTACCATTTGTCCTAATGATTTCTCTTCAATCATTGTAATTTGTTGAAAAAAGTTCATTCTAAATTGGTATAACTTCCTTGAAATTGTAGCAACTTGATTTGCTAACATGGCAAAAGCATCAGTTTCATGAATATTGGCTACTTTCTTAATATTTACCTTTTCAGAAGGCCATTGAAAATTATTTGTAGTCATCTCTTCAATTAAAGCATAAGCGTCACGAAATGGTTTTGACATCAATGAACCATCAGTAGCGGCATCGATAAAAGATTTAAGAGATCCAGCTAATCCATTGAAAAATGTTTGAATTATTAACCAATCTGGTATAACATGATATAGACACTTTCTCAGTAGTTTTTTAAATTGTTCCCATGCTTCATAAAAAGATTCCTCTTCAAACTGATAAAAATATGTAATATCATTTCTAAACTTCACAATTTATAATGTTGGGAAAAATTTAACAAGGAATTTCTACGCTAAAACACCACAAATTCTGATAGATCCAGGTGATAATGAATGTAACCATATCATAGCCTTATCCCTCAGTGAGAAATTAAATAATCTTAGTCTTATAGCATCATCTGATACGCACCATCATATTTAAATGTCTCACACAATTCTGACAAATTGGCAAGATGTAAATTTGGATCTTCAGTTGGTGCTCCCCAAATAGATTATTTGATATCATTTGGATAATAGCGGGTTTAGGTTCAAATGAATTGTCCGCTACAATGAATTTTTTAACACTATAATGAAGTTCATCCACTACAGGGTTTGCATAATCTCTTCAAGGTCTAAACCCTTCAACAGTTTGATTATCTTAATCTGCCATTTCTTGAATTTTTTTTTCAGTAATTCTTAATTTATTTAATTTTTTTAATAGTTCTTTTTAATTCAGAATGTATGGCACAAGTCTTGTAGAACCTGAACTACACATACATTACTACAAAACACAAAAAATTAAAAATAAACACACATAGAAGAACTTTTTGTAAAGACAACACTACGATATTACTATCATAAATCTAAATGTTTAAATAAGACTTTATAAAAATATAAAAATTTGGCTTTCTAAAAATTTCTTCAAAAATTTGTAATTATCCCCGGCGACGGCACCAAAAACTTGGTCCAGAAGTTTTAGATAGATGTAAAGTGCGATGTATGCGATTATATGCTTAATTTCCTTAATAATGATTCTTACTTTGTAATAAGGCCAAAAACTTGATCCCAAGAAAAAGCTAGATAAATTTTTCACTATGAAGAAAATAAGAATAGTGTTATAATATTTAATATGAGATACTATGGAAGTACACGTATCTTTATTAAGTAATATATGTCTTTTTTATTAAGCCCCAAATATCGAACCCACATGGATAACTAACAATATGCAACTTCCAAAACAAAAGAAATTAGATAACAAAATTTTACTTAGCAAAGTATTCATACTTAAACTCTAGATGCAATAATAGGAATGAAAATTCAAATTTTTTTGTATTTTTTTATAATTGAAAATAAAGTAAGAAACTAATTAACTTAACTAAATACTTGCAAGATGAAGGCAATATAAATAAAATATTTTTTTCCTTATCATGAATCAATATTAAGTATAGGAATTTTGTTATGAAGTATGTATTGAAATATTATGTATTGAAATAATAGTTTAAAAGTAGAAATCATACATACTTCACACAACCTCTCCACCAAATTTCTTGAAGTTCCTTTGAATTCTCTTCCTTCACTCACAATACAAACTGAAACTCAAAATAAAAAGAGAAGGTGGTCGTTGGCAGTGGCGATGGGTGGTGGTGGCTGCGGTTACTTTGGATGGATGAATGATGATTGGTTGGCCCCTTCATTTGATGATTCAAGTATTATTTAATAAAAATCCAAGGGGTGTCTTGGTGTCTCTTCAAAATGTGTATCCATTCAATGAATCTTCTAGAAGTTGCCTCCTTTCAAAAGCCAATTGAATGAATTTGTGTCCTTGAACTATTTCCAACATTTTTACCAAGGTTATTTCAAACACCTCTTCAAAAATTCATCCAAGTTCAATTAATCATCAAATAACTACTTATGACACTTAAGCGCGTAGTACCTGGTGCTTAGGTACGGCTCTCTCTGTTTAGCTAGCGCGTAAGCACCGATCCTGGGCACTTAGGCATCTTAGTTCATTTTTGCACCTTCTTCATTTTTGCTTCAAATTTGACCCTTTTTCACTCATGTTATCATTTTTCATTCCTTAGATTGTACCGGAAAGAAAAGCACACAAATATCTTTCATTAAAGTGCAATTTCTCAAAAATAGGTATAAATATGTGTACAAAAGACTATATATTTTAGGTGTATCAGATGCTACTTAGATAATAAGGAAATTCTGCCTTTTCCAAATTAATAAAATCAAAATAATATAATGCAAATTTAAAATTGCTTAACTTTGTGTAAAAAAATTCATAAAAATAAAATAAAAATACCTCTAGACTAAGGAATAAGGGAGAAAATCATAAAAGTAAAATTGGAAATAAATAACTTATATTTAATTTTTAATTATTTAAATACTACATAGAATAATTTAATTATTAAAAATTAAATAAAAAAAATTATGAAATTTGCAGGGATTGTTTCTCCCACCCTTTGGAACATTCCCTGATTTTTCCAATGTTAGGGGATTTCTATAAAATGAAAATGACAAACTTTCTACCAATATTGTAATTGTTTGAAAAATTATTATAAAAAAGTAGAAAATTGGAAATTAAAATATGAATTGGCTAAGAAATTTAGGGTAATAAAATTAAATCGTAAATTAATAACTTTTACCCTTTAAAACTTTAAAATAAAAATTTCAAAATCTAGGAGTAAAGTGTAAAATTGAAAATTCACACTTTTCCCTAAATTATTCCCAAAACCTGGTTTAAGATATTAAGTATTGGTTGTAGGGGATTAAAAACATGAAAACCCTTTTTTATCATGAGGTTACCCTTACTAATCTAGAGTTAGTCTAATTTTAATATAAACTTAGTTTAGCTTTAACCTAACCTAAGCTTGGCCCAATTGATTGATAATTAGACTAAACCTAACTAGGATTACGTTAAGGCCTAATCAGGTCACGATTTAGTCATAAACTCTTAGGTCTAGTCCACATTAAACCCGACTTAAACCCTAAAGGTTAGGTCTAACCATCTTGTACCCAACCTAAACCTTAAATGTTGTGTCTAACCACAATGGACCCAATCTAAACCCAAAATGTTAGGTCTAACCATAGACCCAATCTAACCCTAAATCCTTAAATTCAACATAAATTAAACCAAACCTTAGGTTAAAACAAACTTGGCCTTAACCTTAAAATCCTTAGGTTCAACCTAAATTGAACCTAACCTTAGGTTCAAACCAACTTGGACTTAACCCTAAAATCTTAAGGTTCAAACTAAATTGAACCTACCCAAGGACCAAACGAATTTGGACATAACCCTAAAATTTGGGTTTAACTCAAACTAGACCCAAACTTAAAATTAGGTTCAGCCCAAACTGAACCTAACCATAAACATTGACTCTAATTCAAACTAGACCCAACTCTAACTTTAGGTTCAACCCAATCCTTGAACTTTGGGTCTAACTAAAATTATACCTAGCCATAACTTAAGGTTCAACCTAAACTGAACCTAACCTTAAACATTGGATCTAACCCAAACCTGACCCAATCTCAAATTTTTAGGTTCAACCCACATTGAACCTATATCTTAAGTCTAGTTCACATTAAAATTAACGAAATTTCTTAGGTTCAGCCTAAATTGAACCTGAACCTTAAGTCTAAACTAGTTTAGACTTAGTGCAAATTGAACTTAGTCCTAGGCTAACTAAACCTAGACCTAACCCAAGTCTAACCTAGCTTATACTTAGTTCAAAATGAACTTAACTTTTTCTCTAATTTAATCTAGACCTAACCTAAGTCTAACCTAACTTAGACTTAGTTCAAATTGAACTACCCTTAGGTTTAAACCAACATAGACCTAACTTAAGTCAAACAAAATTTAGGCTTAGCTCAAACTGAACTACATTTAGGTCTAGCCCGGCCTAGACTATCTTAAGTCTAACCTAGTTTAGTCCTAGTTCAAATTAGATTCTCCTTTCTAGTCCAAGTCTAACTTAACTTGGACTTGACCCAATTCAACCAAATCACCGGGCAACCCAGCCTAACTCTTGTTCACCAAATTTAACTGAATCATCACGTCAACCTAACCTAACTTAGGTTAGCTCAATTTAAATGAATCACCGGGTCAACTTGACCTAACTTGAGTTAACCCAATTTAACTGAATCACTGGGTCAACTCAACCTAGCTCAAGTTAACCCAATTTAACTAAATCGCCGGGTCAACCTGACCTAACTTGGGTTCACTCAATTCAACTAAATCACCAAGTCAACCTGAACTAATTTGGGTTAACTCAATTCACATGAATCACCGGGTGAACCCGACATAACTTAAGTTAACCCAATTCAATCGAATCACCGGTTCAACCCGACCTAATTCGGGCTAATCCAATTTAACTAAATCATCGGGTTAACCTGACCTAACTCGAGGTAATTTAATTCAACTGAATCATTAGGCCAACCCGACCAAACTCGGGTTAACCTAATTTAACTAAACCACCAGGTCAACAAGACATAACACAGGCTAACCTAATCCAAATAACCATCAATCCAACTGACCTAACTCAGATCAACCAAACTTAACTAAATCACTAGGTCAGCCTGAACTACTCGGGTTAACATAATCAAACTAAAACATCAGATGAACCCAACCTAACTAGGGTTAAACCTATTTAACTAATTCACCAGGTCAGTCTGACCTACCTCAAGTTATTCTAATCCAACTAAACCATCAGACTAATTCAATTTAGCTCAGGTTAACCCAATCTTCTAGATAGCCCAATCCAATTTGAGCTAATCTAAAACACACCCAACCTGTTAGGATAACCTAACTTAACTTAGATCAATTCAAATATAACTTTTTTCCTTGGGCTAATTAGGCTTAAAATCCAATAAATCCAACCCAAAAATCAATTTTAAACCTGACTTGAATCACGATTTCAATTTAACTAAGGATTTATTTAAGTTTAACCTAACTTAGACTTAACAAGTCAAGCTTAAATTAACATGGTTTTTATCTAAGTCTAATTTAACTTGATTGAACTAGGGTATTTAGCTTTGATCAATCCAGTTTAACCTGATTTGCTTTTAAGTTAATATGTCTTGGTTCAACTTGACTTAGTATCAATTTAAGTTGAGTAGGAATAGTTTGATTTCGATTAAACTAGGTCAACCTGGGTCAATTCTATTAAACTTGAGTCGACTTAAATGAGTTTGAAGTCAATATGAGGGAAAACCGACATGACTCAGGTTAACTCGGATTATTCAGAGTTTCACCTTAGATTGGTTTAACCTAACTTAAACTAATCTAGACATAGGTGATTGAAGGCCAACAATTTATTTCTTTCTCGGAAGTAAATGCACACTTAATCTCAGTTTGGAACAATTTGGGCTATAATGCCTAATCAACCTAAATGAAATGACATAAAATTCATCCTAAAATCACTAAAAGTTAAACTTGAACAAAAAAATGCAACATAGTTTGAGAAGGTATTTTGGAGGAGGCATCCCATGGATTCTAAAAAACTACTTTCTAGTCACTCGTGGCTAATTAAACTGCAAACACCTATGATTCTTGGATGACAAAACCATGGGATCTTGACGTGGTCATCCCAAACAAAATAAATGACAAAAATAATAAAATGTTTTACTTGGCTAAGAAGTCATAAGCAACTTAAACTATTCAACCTCTATAATTCAAAAAAGACATTAAAACTTAAATGAAACTATGATGAACAATGATCATCAAACATAAATTTAACCCAGCTATTTGGGTTTACTAATACCCCTTATACGATGCAATTTGTGGTTATTGACAAGAATCTTCTGGTCATAGTAGGTTTGACCACCTCTTAGGCTAAGTAAACCAAAGTACTCCAATGACTCAGGGATGATAGAGCCTTAAACATCTTGACTGGGTCATTGAAAATTTTAAATAAAATAAGTTAATAAACAAAAAACATAATGTTTCATACTAAATTTGTTTTGTAGGGCTATTGAAGAAAAAAGGTGGATGTTGATCCCCTTTTCTCTTATATAATGTTGCTTCTAACTCCACTACTAAGAACTAGATGTGAGTTTCATGACAATAGAAGCCAAAAACATGATCCCTACCTGGTACGATAGTACTATAATGTAGGTGCAGTTAGATTCTTGATTCTCTTTATTTATATTTCTCTCTTTACAATGGTGCCAAAAACTTGGTGTGATGTTCTTTTAAATATTGGGATACTACACAATCATAGGTATCATTATGAAGTAATATATGACTTTTTGATTAAGCCCCGAAATATCAAACCCACAGGGAGAACTACAAACTCTTAAGTAGAATTTAGATAACAAACTCTACTTTAAAAAGAGTCTTACTCAAACTATAGATACTATGCTAGGAATGGAAGTTCAATTTTTTTTGGTAATTTTGAAAATTAAAAATAAAGTAAACAACTAACTAAATTTAACTAGATTTTTATAAGATGAAAGCCATACAAATAAAATATATTTTTCCTTATTATGAATCAGTAATAAGTATAGGAGTTCTGTTGTGAAAGTATTTAAATTATGTTGTACCAAATACGAGTAATATTATTCTTTACGCTTACTATAGATGTTATAAAGAACATTGGCTAATTTAAAGGTGGAATAGTCTTGAAGAAGGGCTAGGTAGGGAAGATAATAGCTCTCTAGAGTTCTATCTTCTCCCTCCATCTTGGGGCTAATTTTTTGTATCAGGACCTAACAAAATAGACCGAATTTTGGGTTTTAGCCTGTCACTCTAAATTCCTCTAACTCTACACCCTTCAAAGTTTATTTCCCTATTTATTTGCACTCAACCATACGAATTATATTTTCATCCATACAATCTCATGTGATTATATCATTAGTTGACTTAGACAATACCATCATGGATCTTACATGTTCTCAAAATAATTAATAACATCTCAATTGGCCAAATCAAGAAGTAAATGAAGTACAGGAATTAAATCATCACAACTTATTCCAGCATTATAGATCAATACTTCATGCAACTTCCTTCCAATACTTAATTATTTTCATTTTTAAGGAAACAAATAAAGAAAACTTCTCAGAATTCATGGAGAAAACACAACAACAATTAAGTTTAAAAGTATAAGTCATGTAAGAACACAAGAAGTTTAAATTAACACCAAATGTATTCACAAAGATAAAAACTTATCTCAAATTTTGCTTCACAAAAATCTTGAAGTTCCTTTGAATCTCTTTCTTTCTCTTACAATCCTCCCTAGGTTTGGTTGCCAAACCCTAGGGGGTTAAAATCTCTCTATCTCACTAACAAACTATAACAGATTCTTACTTAGAACTATCTAATCACTTTCTCCTTCACTAGGAATGAGAAAAGTGAGACAAAGCCATAAATAAAAATTCTACAACTCCTTACTTTCTACTATTTAAGAAAGTCTTCTATCTATCTCTTCTATTTTTTCAATTCAATCCAAGTCCTTTTTTATAGTTTTCTAAAAGGTGCTTTGGTGTTTATTCAAAATTTGTCCACATTCAATGAACCTTTCAAGAGCTGCCTCTTTTAAAGAGCTATTTCAATTTATTTTCGTGCCCATTAACTGTAGTCCATGTTTTCACCACGGGTTGCTTCAAACACCCCTTCGAAATTCATCCAAAAGTTTCTGAATTTTCATCATTAAGTACCTAGCGTGTAAGCGCAAGGTCTTCCACACTTAGGCACAACTTTATTTGTCTTCTGACACTTAAGCTTCAGTCCTAGGCGCTTAGGCGCCCCAGTTCATTTTCACACCTTCATTTTTTGCTCCAAATTTGATCTTTTTTCACTCCTTTCACTATATTTCATCCATTTAATTGTATATGATAGAAAAACACACAAATACTTTCATTAAAGTGCAATATCCTCAAAAATAGGAATAAAAATGTGTACATAAATGCTATATATTTTAGCTATATCAAAATCCTCCAAACTTAAAATGTTACTTGTCCTCAATTGACACTCCAATCTTTCAAAACCAAAATAAATAGATTGTGCAAATGAGTTTCTTTAAGATATTCTAATTTTTTTTCTAAAAATATAGTAGTCCAATTTTGAAAAAAATGTTAGTAAATGAGACCAAATTAGAGTTTATAAATGTTTAATGTGAAGAAGTCTGAAAATAAGAGTTCCTATCTAGTTCAGAAGTACTTGCAGATTTACCAAATATAGTTTTTAGGCATTCTATGTCCCCCACTTATAATTTTTATTAAGAGTATTTATACGTACTATATTATATCCTTAAGCATAAGAATTTCTCAAGTCTTATAGTTTAAAAAGATCAGAAGTGAACCAATTTTTGATTAGGCACTAATCCTCTAGCATCTCCCTTTTTAACATACTATACTTCACTCTCTTTTCTATTTCATTTAACACATGCTTTACCCTTTTTTATCTCAATTGAAGATTACTATATCTGGGTAGGCCTTTAAAGGTTTTGAATTCCACTCTTCCTTTCATAAAGCAAAGGTTTGATATATATTCATTACTTAAAAATATAATAATAGATTTGAAAATTATTTTTAATAAAATAAAGTTAAGCATTGAAAGTAAAAGTGTAATCCTTCTACATTTTTCAAAACTACAACTACTACTAAAGATAGTTACACAATATTTATCATTTCTACACTAGAAATTTTTAACTTTAAATTTTTCTTCATCACTATAATTTTGAACTAAATTTTCTTACTCATTTCTATATTCAAAATTTTACTTCTCTAGTATAACTTCAAATGCATAATAACTTTTTTTTCCAATCAAAACCAAATTTATTTGTAGCACAGTTGAGAAAAAATAAAATTCAAGTTTTGAAAATTATTTTTCACCCCCCCCCCAACTTAAATTTTTAATAAGATAAAACATTTTAGCATAATATATATATATATAGGCAAGAATGAAAACTAAGAAAAACATGCTTACAATAGTTTTCATATCCTAAATATAGAAGTACAAAATTTAAAAATAGGAGTAAAAATAAATTTATCAAGTTTTAACTTAATTTTAACATATATGAGATTCAACAGACTTCTATGCCGTGGAGAATAACATAAAAGCAAATAAACACAAACTAACATAAATTCATAACTACAACATAATAAAAGTAAATGGTAGTAAACTGAAAATTTAAACATGAAATTCTTTAGTGAAATTTAACAATATTCTAAACCTTCCTAATATCTCTGGAATAAGTTCTTCACAAACCAACAAAATACAACTAAACAACAATTTTCACACAATCACTATCACAAAAGCAAAACATAACTACTCACAAAGACACAAATACATTTTTAAACATCACAACAATATCCAACACAATAAATAACAACACATATAACAATAGCAGTCCAAATAACTACAACAAATAATAACATATAAAAGAGTAGTAGTCCAAACAACTACAAAAGATAAAATTTCCTACAATTTAAAAATAAAATATTTAAATCAATCCTCTTCCTCCTCATCATCACAATCATCATCATCATCTTCCCAAAAATTCATAGGCTCATAGTGAGGGTAATGTGGATATGAAGGAAATACCACAATTTGGTCACCCCTGATAAGGCGTTCCAAAAAAGTGTGATATTTTTATTCATAATAACTATGTCTCTTCATATAGGTATCACTATGTCCTACATAGTCTTCTAAATTTAGTACCTTATCAGCAATGTAGTTGATGTTATCTAACATCCTTTGCATTAATTGTGACTGTGAATCAAGACTAGTTGAATAACCTTGTGATTTAGATTCTTGTGAAGTAGAAGTACGAGATGTAGAAGCACCAGAAACTCTTGAAAATCCTCCTCTCCATCCAAATGTAGAATACTCCGAATAAGATTTCACATTGACAATCGTAATAGGCTTTAGTGGCTGTAGAATCTCCTCCCAACTATCAAATCTCACACCAGCCTGCTCACATAAAGGAAAGATTAAGGATGTGAATTTTAATCCTATAGTAGTGGCAGCTCTGGTAGAACTAGTGATTTCCTGATAGATTAATGATCTAATATCAATTGGATAGATTGTTGAATACAGTAGTTCAGAATGACTCTCTCTCTCTCTCTCTCTTGTAACTTCACTCAGATGATTTATAGAGAGTTGACGAGCTGAAATAAAATAGTTCCACGCTTTTGCCATGACAACAAGCTTTGATGTAGGAAAATTTACACTCCTATCATTTGTTACTTTCCACAATCCTCTTCCCTCAGTCAATGAAGAAATAATCTCATCTAACTCTCCCTTAGTAGAATTATAATTTGAATAAAAACATAAAAACTTTGTGGGCAACTGGTAAAACGAATTGATTACCTCATGGGAGAAGCTATAGATTTCCCTCTCACCATAACCTGATCTTCCTCTGCCTCAGAGAGATTAACATAAAACTACCAAACTAAAAAAATGACTACTAGAACAGAAAAACTTCAGAAACATTCACACTGTCGGCGAACTATCAAATCTTCCATAATTCTGCCTAGATTTTTAAAACACCGCTCAAGAATCAACTTCTGGACTGCATCACTTCTGCACATAGATCCTGAGCTTTTGAATTGAAAAAATTGCTTGAATCGAAAGTGGACTTCCCCTTGCTCCTCTTCATTTTTGGTGTCATTTTTTAAAAATCACATCAAATTCAAAATAAATCCTAAACTCAAGTCTAAATCACTAAACTTAGCTTCCAAAAGCTTAAACTATCATTTCTATTTATTTTCCATAGATTTTTCTTAAGTTTTCACCATGAATGGTGATTTAAGGATAATTCCACAATGAACTCCAAATAATTGGTGAAATAAAAAATTTCTACATATAAGTGAAGCTCTCACCTTGAGAAGATGAAATCTAACAAATTTGGCTCAATTCCACCACGAATTCTTCAACTTTAGAGGCGCTCTAAGTCCAAAATCGTAAATGTCAGAGGAAAAAGAAGACTATTGGGGGGTAAAAAAGGCATTTTTTGGTTCAATTTTCACTTTTAACCGTTTGTAAACTGATTTAAGTGAACCGGTGCTTAAGCGCGACTGGTTTTGTGCTTAGACTCCTATCTCTCAAGTAACCTGTGCTTAAGCGTGGGGGTTTGACACTTAGGTGCCAATGCACACTTTTTTATATTTTAAACTTTTAAGTTAAATGCACATCTTGCCTATGTCATCCACCCCTAAATAGTTTTATAAATCTTAATAACTATTTTCATCCCCTTCTATTCTCCTCTTTCTCAAAATTCGCAAAATTTCACAATTTCGATTCAACATTAAATAACACATGATTTTTCACACAAACAAACACTTTCATTAGTTTTTCAAAACAAATACAGACACAATTTACACATATTTTCTTCAATCTAAAGATCCTTGGATGAGATATCTCCTAAACACATCAATTGAAGTACAAAACAAACTTAACATCAAAACGCATAAAACAGACAAAAACTAGCTACGAAAAAATAAAACTAGGATCTCAAACTTAATTCCATTCTCCTTCTTCTGGAACATATCCTGTTATTTCACTTGTTTCTCCTATGGCATTCAGAATATAGATTATGTAAAATGGATGGCGGTGAAGAACTCTCGTTAAGTCTTCTTCAATCCACTTGTTTTTCAAATTCATCGCCTTGTCTATTTTTTCTATATGAATTGTATGGTCGAATTGCATTTTGAGTTGCCATCTGATATGCTTGAAATTTGTGTTAAGTCTCATTCACTTTTGCTTTGATTGAAGCCATGTCAGCCTCAATCTTTGCTATCTTCTCTGCTATTCCTTTTATACTAATGGCTAGGAATCTGTTGTGTAACTCTTGTGCACTATGACTTACAAACCTCTTCTTAATGGCTTCTTCTTTATTCTTCATTTAAATCTCCCAAAAAGACATTTTTTTAAGTTGTCTCACTCTTTTTTTCTCCACTTAGACTTTAATATGAAAATTTGAAGTGCCATAAAAATTCTCTTCATTCTCATGTTATTTTTAGTCCTTGGATGAAGCTTAGACACAAACCACTAAATAAAGTTCAAAGCCACTAAACCACATTTAATAGAGGTCTTAGAATCCTCACTATATCATTATATATTAAAAAATACTACCACATTTTTCTTAATCAAACACAACAACATATCATTTAAAATAAATACACACTCATAACAATGGGTTGCCTCCCACAAAGCATTTGGTTTTATTTCCTCAGCTGATACACCAAAAAAATGTGCAATTTTATGTATACATTTTATGTTTAAATTTGGTGATATTACACTTTAAAGAATGATATTTTCATGTTTTATTGTAATTATATTCAATTTAGGCATTTGGAGCAAAAAGCAGCAAAAAGGAAGAAATTTGGAGTCAAAATAAGGTTTTTCAGCATCCTAGTGTTACAAGTGCCATTAACCAGAGAGTTGGAGCTAGAGGCTCTAGAATCTAAAGAACAACGATGAACTTCAACACACTAGAGCCAAAGAAACTAGAATTGGCCTCAGATACGCCAGAGACGAATTAAGACAAAGTAAGATAGTGATTAATTGTTTTTTAGTCAATTCAAACACCTCTTAGAGTGATACAATGCATTGAGACACTTTGGAATGGCTCTTGAATGAAGAGATATGTCTCTTGGATGAAGGGACTTGTCTCTATATGTGAAGAGATGTGCCTTTTAGGAAAAAAAGGAGGGAATTTTGTTTTTATTTGGTAGGGTAGGCTGGCCCTAATTAAAAGAGGAGAGTCTAGAGAGTCAGTAAACGGAGGGGGGTTTGAGGTTTGGGTGAGGAGAAGTCTAAGGGTGGCGTTAGAGAGAGTTATGGAGAAGAGAGGATTTTCTTCTAGAGTTGTAAGAAGAGAGGAAAGGTGAGAGATTTCTTCTTCAATACATTTCTAAGAGAAAATTTAATGCGATTGTAAAGAGAGAGTGTTTAAAGGGAACATCAATGTATTTTCTTGAGAAGGAGTGTGAGATAAATTATGTTCTTTCCTTTTTTTGTTTTGTAAACTTGTTTTTATATATATAATCTATTTTTTGTTTTATTCTTCTCATGAATTCAGAGTAGTCTTCTTTATCCTTCTCCCAACAATCAGATATGGTTTTGTGAAGAATTAATTTCATTATGAAAGGCTTTAACTGTTAATAAATAATGATGATTCAAACTTTTATCTTCATTTACTTTTTGATATGGCCAATTTAAATAACAAAATTTGTTGAGAAACTTCAGATCCAAGAGGGCTATGCTTTCTACAATAAGGTAATAGCCACATTAAATTTCATGAGTGAGAATGTACTCGATGAGATTGAGTGCAAATAAATAGGGAAATATACTTTAATGGATGTAGAATTGGAGATTTTAGGGTGACAGACTAAAATCACCAATTTGTTCCATTTTCTTGGAAACTAAAGAGAGATTATTAGCCCTCAAGGGAGGGAGAAGTGAAAGCTCTGGAGTGGCATCCAATATCCTCTCAACCTAACCACGGATTTAGGGACCAAACTCTAGATTAGTCATAGTTCTTTATGCACTCTCAGAGGGTAAGGAATATGATTGCTCCTATTTGGCACAATGCAATTTTATATATAATTTCAAATATTTTAATTAGTTCACAATCCATAAACTCATTGTAAAGGGGAATCATGCTTTCTTAAATTTGAACTCTTCATTATAAAACTTTGTTTAGTCTTAGTAAGTTTAACTTTTAAGTTTAGAAAATAGTTAGTTAAGTTAGTTCTTTTAACTGCATTTCATTTAGCATACATTAAATTTACTTTAGATTTATTTTGCTTACTTAAGTTTTTATAGATTGAATATTGTGTTTGACGTTATAACCATTAAAATTTCCAGCTCCCTGTGGGATCAATACTTAGGACTCCATTAGATCCCTTTATTACTCGAGCGATACGTATACTTGTATTATTATTATGGTTTATTAGCTTAAAGATTTTAATTGTAAAATTATTTATACTCAATTGATTTTTATTGTGATTGAACTGTATATTTACTGTTTGTGTTATCGTGTGTGTATTGTAGTATTAAAAGATATTACAACACACCACAAAAATTGCGCATTAAGTTTTTGGCGTCGTTGTCGAGGAGTAACACTAAATTACTTTATAATTTAGAATACTTTATTTGAACTAAAAAACTTATTGTAGTTTAATTAAATATTTTTATATTTTAGTGTGCTTGCTTATTTTAATTGCTTGTTGTGTTTGTGTATGCATTGTTTAAGATCTGATGGTTTAGTACCTTAAAATTCAGAGTTAGAAAGAACTATTAAAAAAATTTAAAAATAACAAAAAGAGTTAGAAAATTTGAACAAAAGGGATGCAAACTTAAATAATCATGAATTGAAAATGAACATTATCAGATCCTTTTAAGAGATTATGCTAATCCTGCATAAGATAAAATTCATTTGAGCATACAAAACCCTACTTTCACTGCTAACTGATTTGAGCTTAAACCTGTTATTATCCAAATGGTACAAAATAATAAATTTAGGGGAACAATAACTAAAGATCCTAGCTTATACCTTGCTAGTTTTCTAGAATTGTGTGCTACACTTAAATATGATGAAGTGTCGAATGACGTCGTCAGACTTAGACTTTTTTCTTTTTCATTAAGGGATAAAGCTACGATGTGGTTAAACTTGTTAGCACCTAGATCTATCAAAATTTGGGGAAATTTATCACAAAAATTGTTATCTAAATATTTTCCACCATCAAAAACTGCAAAGCTTAGAAATGATATTACATCTTTTTGTCAGTTTGAATGAGAATCAATTTAAGAAGCTTTGGAATGATTCAAAGATCTCCTTAGGAAGTGTCCACACCTCAATTTACCAGATTGGCTAATAATTAAAACTTTTATAATGAACTGGTTAGATCTCTTAGATCTATAATTGACGCTGCTGCTGGTGGATTAGATCATTAATGTCAAAACAATTTCATGAAGCATATTATTTAATTGAAGAGATGACTACTAATAATTTTCAATGACCTTCTGAAAGGGTAATTCCAAAAAGAGTAACTAGTATTCATGATTCTGATGCAATATCTTAGTTGGCTGCTCAAATTGCTACAATATTAAAGAAGATAGATCAGTATGTAATGAATTATTCTCGAACACCTCCTGTGCTTGAGGAAAATTCATTGGGACAAATGATAGATTCTCTATCTTCATATGAAACTTTAAATGCAATAAAAAAATGATCTAATAATCTTTGTTCTACATATTATAATCTTGGTTGGAAAAAGTGCCCAAATTTCAGTTGGAGTAATAATAACTCTAATGCTGTAAATCCGCAATGCGGGAACAATGCTGCGAACACATTGGGAAACTCCAACAATCAGAAAAATTCTAACTATAAACCTTATTACCCTCCAGGTTTTAATAGCAATTCATAGAGTAAGGAGAAGAAATTATCGATGGAAAAATTTATATTGCAAATGGGAGCACAATTACAAAGTTAAGGAGCTGCAACTACTGCTCTTAACAATAGACCTCCAGGAATTTTTCCTAGTAATGCTGAAGTTAATCCTAAAGATCAAAAAAATGAGATAATCAAGGTTATTCAACTGAAAAAGTGGAAAAAAAATTTGAAAAAAAGTTTAAAGAAAGATTGAAGTTGAAAAAGGAGTGGAAAATGAAAATTCTAGTGAAGATTTTCATTTTGAGTCAAAATATCCTATTAAACCAATGAAAATTATAGTAGAAAGACCACCACCTCCATTTCCTCAAAGATTGAAGCAGTATAATAGAGATAACCAATTTAAAAAATCCTTAGAAATATTGAGGAAATTGATAATAAACATTCCATTTGTTGAAGTTCTTGAACAAATACCCAGCTATGTGAAGTTTATGAAGGATATACTTAATAAAAAAAGGAAGTTTACAGATAATAAGACTATTGCACTTAGTGAAAGTGTAGCACAAACATTCAGAAAAAGCATTCTAAAAAACTTAAAGATTCTGGTAGTTTTAGTATTCCTTGTGCTATTGGCAAAAGATTATTTGGAAAAGCTTTATGTGATTTAGGAGTTAGTGTTAATGTTATGCCTCAAACGATTTTCAAAAGGTTGGGTTTAGGAGAAATTTCACATTGTACTATAACTCTTCAGTAAGTTTATCATTCGATTATCTATCCTAAATGAGTTATATAAGATGTTTTAGAGAAAGTTGATAAATTTATCTTTCCTACGGATTTTATTGTGTTAGATATGAGGGAAAATATAGAAATTCCTACATTTTAGGAAGACCATTTCTTACCACTAGAAGAGCTTTGATAGATGTGCATAAAGGAGAATTAATAATGAGTCAACAATTAAGAAGTTACATTTAATATTGCAAAGTCAATGAGATACCCAACGAAAGGAAGAGATGATGATTGCTTCAGAATGGATATTAACAATTATTTAAGCAATGAATATTTCACGAATACATTTAAAAATAAAACTAAAGAAGAATATTTAGAGTACGAGGATGAGGATATAATTCAAGTTACTTATATGGAAGTGAGTAATAAAGAAATGGATTATGTTTAGGAATAATTTGAACTGTTAGATTCTATGGATAATAATAAAATTTTGATTTCTTCGATTGTAAAACCTCCTGAAATAGAAATGAAAACACTTCCTACACATTTAAAATATGCCTTTTTAGGAGATTTATCCACATTACCTATTATTGAATTCTCAGAATTAATTGAAGCACAAGAACAAAAGTTGTTGGAAACTTTAAGAAGCTATAAGAAAGCCTTTTGATGGACATTAGTTGATATTAAAGAAATCAGTCCTTCAATGGTATGCACAGAATTTTGTTGGAAGAACATCATGAACAAAAAACTGATCCTCAAAGGAGATTAAACCCTATGATTAAAAAAGTTGTTAAGAAAGAGATTTTAAAATGGTTAAATGTTGGAATAATATATCCTATTTTAGACAGTGCTTGGGTGAGTCTAATTCACTGTGTTCCTAAGAAAGGGGGTGTGACTGTTGTGACAAATGAGAATAATGAATTAATACCAACAAGGCAAGTCATTATAAAAATATAAATTCAGCAACCAGGAAAGATCACTTTCCCTTACCCTTTTTGGACAAAATGTTGGATAGGCTAGCTGGGCACAAATATTTTTTCTTCTTAAATGGATATACCAATTAAATACCAACTGCTCTAGAGGATCAAGAAAAGACAACATTTAGTAGTCCTTATGATACTTTTGCTTTTCGACGAATTCCTTTTGGTTCATGTAATGCACCTGCGAAATTTTAGAGATGTATGATGTCAATTTTCAGTGATTTAATTGTTAAAGGGATAAAAGTCCTTATGGATGTTTTTTCTGTGTTTAGAACTTCATTTAAAATTTGTCTAAATCATTTAGAGAAAGTTCTAGAATGATGTGAAAAGATGAATTTAGTATTAAACTGGGAAAAATGTCAATTCATGTTTGCAAGCGAAATTGTACTTGGGCATAAAATTTCAGAGAATGACATGGAAGTAGATCCGACAAAAAATCAAGTTATAGCTAACCTACCTCCACCTATTATTGTAAGAGGAGTTAGGAGTTTTTTAGGGTATGTTGGTTTTTGGAGACTGTATGTTAAAGATTTTTCAAAAATTACGAAGCCATTATGCAAACATTTGAAAAAAGGCACAAAATTTGATTTTAATCAAGAGTAACTTAATGCCTTTGAAAGATTGAAGAAAAAATTAATCACTGCTCCTATAATTGTTTCACCTGATTGGGAGAAACCATTCAAGCTAATGTGTGATGTAAGTGATTGTGTAATTGGAGCTGTTTTAGGGCAGAGATATGACAAAATTTTTAAAGTTATATAATATGCTAGTAAAACTCTAAATGATGCTCAAATTAATTATATTATTACTGAAAGAGAGTTATTAACAATTGTTTATGCTTTTGATAATTTTATGTCATATCTATTTAGAGCTAATTGTAATGTGCATACAGACCACTCTGTTATAAATTATTTGATGCAAAAGAAGGATATGAAACCAAAATTAATTAGATTGGTACTTGTGATGCAAGAATTTGATTTTGTGGTAGTAGATAGGAAATGATCTGATAATCAAATAGCTGATCATTTATCTAGGTTAGAATAGGAAGAAACATTTGGTCTTGAAAGAGAAATTAATGAAACTTTTCATGATGAACAACTTTATACTGTTAAAGAATGAGAGATATCATGGTATGCTGATATTTTAAACTATTTTACCTTATGGATTGACGAAGCAACAAGAGAAAAAAAATTATGCATGATGCAAAATTTTACTTTTTGGATGCCCATGTTTGTACAAACAATGCAAATATTTAGTTATGTGGAGATGTGTGCCTTACCAAGCAATTGAAGAAATCATTCAAAAAGGTCATGATTCTGAAAATGGGGGTCATTTTGGGATTGATCGAACTGTTCATAAAATTTTACAATATGGATTTTATTGGTCTAATTTTTTTAAAGATGTTAATATATATATATATATATATATATATATGTATATATATATATAAACTGGCAAGAACAATTCCTCAAATAAAAGGCTGCTAAAAGAAAATTCACTAAAGGAGATTAAAACACCAAATTCTATCATACATGCATTAAATATCAAAGAAAGTGCAACACTATTCATTCCATCAAGGACCAGAATGGAACTTCGCTCAGACAAGAGGAGGAGATTGCTGAAAATGTTGTGCAGTACTGCCATAACCTTATGAATGGAAACAACATTGATAGAGAGCACATTGACAACACTTTGTTTGCAGACAGCAAGCAGTTCACTGCTAGACTGAACTTGACTTCTATACCATAGGAGGAGGAGATTAAAAGAGCTTTAAATTCCATTGATAGTTCCAAATCTGCAGGTCCTAATGAGTTTATAGCAAAGTTCTACAAAAAATCCTAGTGTGTCATCAAGGTGGAGGTTATTAAAGCTATCCAACACTTCTTCAAAGGTTACTCCCTACCTAATTATTTCAGTGCCTTCTCTATTGTGTTCATCCCAAAGACTTCTATCAAGGATAGTTGGAGCCAGTACAGAACCCTGAGCCTTACTAATGTCATAAGCAAAATTATAAGCAAAATGATAAGCAAAATATTAGTGCACAGACTCTAGCCAGCACTACCTCAGCTAATCAGCACTAACCAAGCAGCTTTTGTGAAAGACAGAAACATAGGGGACAACATACTCCTGACACAAGAACTTTTACAAGATTTCGAGAAACCCTGTAGAGGAGGAAATGCAATTTACAAGCTTGACTTGAAGAAGGCTTATGAAATGATAACCTGGGACTACATTATAGAATGCTTGGAGGCTAGGGGCTTTTTCAGGGAGTTCTGTCTGATCATCAAAATATGACTAGAGGCCAATACCAATTCTATTTTTATAAATGGAAAAACACATGGATTATTTAAAGCTACTAGAGGGCTCAAACAAGGGGACCCTCTATCCCCCACCAGTTTCATTCTGGTCTTGGATTACTTATCCAGACTTATTGATTGCCACAAAAATAGAAAAAGCTTCAATGCTTATCACATTAAAGATAAGATGGACATTAGCCATCTTATTTATGCTGATGATATCCTTATGTTTACTAGGGCCACTAAGTCAGCTACCACGTACATCGTCGAGTGCTTGCAAAAATTCCAACAGGTGTCTGGGCTGAAAGTCAATAAGGAAAAATGTGAGCTCCTGGTTAGCAAGAGAGTCTCTCTACCACTCAAAAAGTGGATGCTAGATTATATTAGGTTCTCAAGCCTGAGCATTCCCTTCAAATACCTGGGTATTCAACTGATCAGAGGAAGAACCAAACTGACTCAATTTGATGAGGTCATTGATAAGATAACTTCCACTCTCCAAGGGTAGTCTAACTCTTAGCTTTCTAATGGTGGAAGGCTCACCCTACTTAAGATCATACTAACCTCAATCCCTCTTTATGTCCTTCAAGTGGAAACAATGAAAAGAAGCACCTCCTTGATGCTGGAAAGAACCTTTAACAAGTTTCTTTGGGCTGGTAACAGAAAACAAATGGCATGGGCAAGCTGACAAAAAGTGGCTAAACCTTAGGAAGCTGGTGGCTTGGGTTTTAAAGGCTTACACCTTATGCAACATATCAGCATGTGTAAACTTTGGATTAACTTTAGACAGAATGAAAGCTTGTGGGCTAAGTTCATGCAGGCCAAATACTGCAAATTTGATCACCCTGAGGATGTATTTAAGAAGTTGGGGGATTCCAGGACATGGATCCAGATGCTTAAGGTTAGGGGAGACATTGACAAACTTCTAAGATGGGAGCTGGGCCATGGTGATATCAACTTTTAGAAGGATAATTGGTGCCCTAAAGAATATTTGGAGCCTCTGCAGGAAGAAAAGGAGGAGGATTTATAAGTCAAAGATTGTTGGAATAGCAATGTCTGGTCTAAGGACACTTTGAAGAATTTATTGAAGGAACCTTCTGTTAGAATCATTTCCACAATCCACTTTGACAGAAATAAAAAAAGATCAACTCCATCTCATGACCAGGATCAGGTCAAGTCTTTCAAAGGATATCCAGAACAACTTATTCAGCTGGGACCATTGCCAGTGGAATATTTCCTAATGCCATAAACAATTAACTCCTTCCATGCTGTTCTTTTTTTGGAGAGTCCTAAATGACTTAATTCCTACTGATGACATCCTAAAACTGAAAGGTCTGAAAGGTCCATCAAGATGTCATCTCTGCAAGCATGACCAGGAATCCATGGATCATCTATTTTTCAGGTGCAAATTTACTAGGGAGGTTTGGAATAGTTTGACCTCTTAAATGAATCTAAACCTAATCAATATTGGATGGGGCAACATAAAGAACTATCTTAAGGATTGGAAAGAGATAAACCTTATGCCACTTCCCTTCATTGTTGCCTGGTTTCTTCGGATGGCTAGAAATAAGGTGAAACATGAGGAGAGTGGGGCAAGCACTAAAACTGTGATGACTAACTGTTTGGCATAGTTAAAGAAGCTGATAAGTTGGAAGAATTTTCTTAAGATTTTGAAGACATTACCCACTATTGATGCAAAACATATGAAGATCATCAAGGTAAGATGGGAGAAGCCTCCTCACCCCTTTATTAAAATCAACACTGATGGAAGCTACACTAACAAGAAAGCTAGAATTGGGGGGATCTTCAGAGACCACACAGGGCATACTTTGCTTTACTATAAGGCCCCATATATTGCTGAAGAAGCTCTGGATTCTGAAGTTGCTGCACTTTACTGGGCCCTAAAATCTGCCAAGGGAAACAAGTGGAGGTGGATCATTACTGAAGTGGACTCTTCCCTTTTGGTGGAGATGCTGACTGAAAACCTTTCATCCCCTTGGCACATCAACCAGTGGATTCACAAGATAAAGAAACTTAGCTTTAAGATTCTGATCTGTTTCTCCTTTGTGTATAGGGAAGCTAACAGACCTGCTAACTTTCTGGCTCTGGAGGGTGCAAATTCAGACCATGCAGAGGTATCCACCTCCCTCCCCCCCCCCCCCTCCACATGTTAATTCAAGGGGACAAACTTCAAATTCCTTACCTAAGATTGCAGAAATGAATGCTGGTCTCCATGATAGAGTCCATGGACTTTGCTGGGCATCCACTGCAGCTGTGCTCCTCTTTCAAAATTTTGCTTGTTTTGTTTGGGGGTATATACATGTAATTTTGGTATACTTAAGTTTTGTTTTGTTGGTGAGGGTTCCTCCATTAGGCTATTTCTTTTATTAGTTTTTATTTTGGAGGAATATGGT
>NEWO01000430.1:118525-135392 GCA_003013225.1 Phalaenopsis aphrodite | reverse complement strand
TATATATATATATATATATATATATATATATATATATACATATGTTTTCTTTATGAATTTGTTCTACTTGAGGAGCTTACATATTGAGAAAATACATTAAAACATTTTTATTTACCTAATTTTATTGAAGATTTGAGAGTTATTTGGATTTAAAACGAAACGGTGTAGAAATCAGAACTAGCTAGACTTGGCACTCAAAGCGCTAGAAATCGATGCCAGAAGCACCGCGGTTACCGAAATGAGTTTATAAGATTCTAAAGGTGTTTTAGAGCAGTTTTTTATGGATTTTCTTCCAATTAACTCCCAAAAACTGAATTTTGAAGTTATTTAAGAGCAAAAAATGAAAGGAAAGTCACCATTTTCAAATCCTATGGCTTCCCACTCTAAAGAAATTGCTAGGTATGAAATTTTCAACAGGAGGAACTTCATCAATTTTAATGTGCATAAGTTATATGATCGAGTTCTTGTGAAGAAGAGATTAATCAAGGAATGATGATTTGTGAATCGAGGATTTAAAACACCAAATACTCAAGTGGAGGAGATTATTACACAAAGACGCTAGGAAGTGCCATATTATACCACTGTTACAGTAGTTGTTTTTGTGGTGAAACAGTTTTATGCTAATATTCATGGAATTAACCAATGATTCATCTATATTCAAGCCAGGTGGGTACCATTTACTCTTTTGAGAATAAAAGATTTGCTTAGAATTGAAAGCGCTATGCAATTTTTTTTTATTCTATGAGATGTAACATGAATGAACTCTATCGACTCCTTATAGATGAAGATGCAAATTGGGAGACAAGAGATAATGGACATGTAAGTTTTTCTTCAACATTATTGAATCCTTCATATAAGGCGTAGCATTTCTTAGTGCATCAAAACTTCTTCCTATCATTAAAGTTAGTAAAGTGACTAAGGAAAGTATTATTTCAAACTATTGTATTCAAACTGGAAGACCTATTGATGTGGGTGCTTTAATTGTAAAATCTATTTTGTGTTGATTATTAATGGATCAGCTTATGAAGTGGGACATCCTTCTACCATATTCCTACTGTGCAGCCAGTCACAAGTGCCTTATGAAAGTCGGGAAAAAGTGCTTCTCCCTTGGAAGCCTATGGACCCAGAGATTTATTTCAGCTACATAGGAAATGGAGAGGAAAAAAAATATAAATATTCTTATGGATCAAGCATTTCAAAATTCATCACTTATTCAGCCTTGCTTTCCTTATAGTTTGCATGATGATTTGAAAAAGGATCAAGAAGTTGGAGAAAGAGGTACAGAATATTATGAATTCAATTGGAAAAAATTTTGATATATTTGATCATTTGGATTGAAGGATGAAGGAACAATTTGAACATACGTGGCACATTGAATAATGTATGGTGCATATGTTTAAGAGAAATCGTTGGGTTTAAGAAGATTCGATAAACGAATTTCCTTACCGGTCTTTTTTATAACTTATACATTCACTACCAATCCATGGGAAACATTCATGAAGATGAAAGTGAAGAAGATGTTTGACTCATTTTAGTACAGAATTTGTAATTATGATTACATATGTGTGTTATGTGTTTATGTTAGATTTCATTTACTTTTATTATTGAACTTTATCTCTGTCATATGTTGAGTGTTTGATATTTAGTCTTCAGCTGTAGTTTGTATGTTGTGATTTCAATGTAGAATTAGATGTATGGGCTTGAAAAAGTTAATTTGTAATCGTGTAGATTTTATACATAAATATGAGTTTTGTGTTGTTTGTGAAAATATGTTGTTAGAAGATTATTTAATTATGAATTAAAGTCTTTAATTAAGTTAATTAGAAGTTAATGTGGTTTCTTATACAGTAGTTATCGATATAAAATCTATATCAAAAAATTTTTGGTATTGGTGCCAGTTTCCCAAAAACACCCAAATTTACTTAAAACCATGAAAATCAACTATTAAACCCTTATTTTTCCTCTTTGGGTTGTCTCCACCATTTAGACTAAGGTATAAACTCAACCTAGGGCTTGTCGTTTGGTGGATTAAGGAGATTTGAAGGCTAAAAAGTCTTTGATTTTATCTTAATTTGGTAAGAGCTGCACTTTAACTTAGAAATTTTTTATTTTCACGATGGATTTTTCCAACATTATGGAAATTCAAAAATTTGAGTTTTATTGAAGAAGTTTAAAGAGAACCCATGGAGAAAATTTTCTTATCAAATATTCCGACTTTTGGAGTTTGATTTATGATATTTTGAATTTATTTAGATTTTATGTGAATTTATTTAGAAATTCTTATGGCTACAAGAGTGAAAAGTGGAAAGCCTTCGGAAAATTTTGATGTGAAAAAATTCATTAATTTAAAAACTCAGTAGAACTACAATATTATGATGGGAACAAGAAAATTGGTTTAGGAGCGTGCATTTTCAAACCCGGGAGGAGAGGTTGAAAGGTTGATAATTGCTCGGAACTTGAAGACCTTTTGCTACTTCACATCAGTAGCCATTTTTCTTATCATTCAAAAATTTTATGCCAATCTTCGGGTTACTACAGACGAGCATGTTTATGATAGAGGTAAACATTTTGAATTTACTCGTGAAAGGATAATTGCACTTTATAGGCTGAGAAATGAATTTCATTGCGAGTACACTACATTTGCAATTTTTGATTCATCACTTGATGAAGTAATTGCCTATCTCACTGATGGAAGGGGAGAATGGGAGATTAAGAATAATCAAAAAGTCAATTTCTCCACTTCCATGTTGAATGTGCAATCCAAAGCATGACATTACATTATTTCTATGAAATTACTTCCAATTAATCACTATAATGAAGTAACCAAGAAGAGAGCAGTATTGAATTTTTTCATTCAACAAATGAAAGATTTTGATATGGGTGCTCTTATTATGCAAAATGCTCATAGTATTACTGGAAGTGGGACCACTAGTGGTTTGGGTTATCCTGCCCTGATTTTCACTTTATGTGAACAATCAGGAGTAGAATTTGATAGGATAGAAGAAATGTTGCAACAACGTAAACCCATTGGAAAACCCACTGTTCATAAATTTGAATCGTTTGTTGGATCTAGAAGTGGACGTAATGATAGACCCTCTACATTAATTGCAAGACCATCTACTTATATTTTTGTTTCAGTTGAAAATATTATGGAACAGTTATTGATTCAACAACTAGATATTATAGCAATGCAGAACAAAATAGGTAGTTTGGAATCAAGAAATTCCCACAATGATGATTATAAGCAGAGAAGAGCACAACATGACATTGCATATCAAGAGGCGATGGTTACATATCTGAGGGGTGATCATATTGTAGAATTTCCCACATGCCCCAGCCTTAAGCCTTATGTGCAAGATAACTTTGAAGAAGAGGAAGAAGAAGAAGAATAAGAAGAAAAAGATGAGGAGGAAGATGATGAATGAAGATTTACTGGGTTTTATCTATTTTCATTTGTTGTTGTTTAGTTTTGTTGTTGGTATTATTTGGACAATTTATGTGTTTGTGTAAGCTATAAAGTGTAGATTTTTATTTCTGCATTGTTAGTTTCTTTAATATTTTTAATTTACCTTTTCTTAGCAGATCCTTTGATATATTATGTTTCATTTAATGCTTTAATGCTCGTACTTTTAAAATTAGTACCTGCAATGTTTTAGACTCAAGTTTCATATTCATAGCCCTCTACAGGTTAGTTTTATTTTTATGCATTTACTATTTTCTTTCACCTAAAATTTTCATACTGAATGCTTTATTTAATATTATAAAAATCTAAGTTTGAGGGGAAAGAAAAATTCTTTTAAAAGAAGTAAGCTAAATTTTATTTGTATTTAATTAACTATATTTTAAAAAAATTGATTTAATATGACCTCAGGTATTAGAGTTTAAATTTAAGCAAAAATTTTTAATAATGAAGGTCAATTCTAGAGTTAAGATATTTAGTATGAAAGGATAAGACTATGTTTTTTTTCTTTTTAAAGTAAAGAAAATTGTATTTTTGAAGTATTAAGAATCTTACATTTTCATATAAGAAGAGAAGAATGAGAGTTTATGAAAAATTTCAAATCTAATATGAATTTATAAAGTGAAGGAAGGTAAGAAATTTTAACTTCAAGAAGGGGATAGTGAGTTGAGAATTGTTAGAGGCTATTCAGATATAGTAATCCTCACATGAAAAAAAAAAAAGAAAAGAAAGGATTGAAAATGATCCTAAAGAAAATAAAAAAAAAAGAGAGAAAAGAAAAGAAAAAGAGAAGTAAAAGGAAACGAAAAGAAAAATATGTGGGGAGAAGCTTGAGGAGATGCCGAATCAAAAATTGGCTTCACTTAAATTAACTTGAGGAAAAAGACCTTATTACATTTTTAAAACTTGTATTTGAGTATTAGAATCCTTATTAATAAAGTTTTCATAAAATTATGTTTCATATGAACAATCTAAGTATCTTTGATATGATAAATTACATTTCTTCTTCAAATGAATGGAGATTCGGAAATCTTACACTTGATTATTAGTTATTCGTATGCTTTTAGTTTTAACCTAAGTTATTAAAAGCTTTTCTTAAGTTTTACTATTATATTTATTAAACCAAATTACAGAAGTTTATAATTTAATCTCTAGCATAAGTCATATTTTTATGTAGTAAAAGAGTCACATGAAGACAAGTAACATTTAAGTGTAGGGAATTTTGATACACCAAAAAACTGTGTAATTTTAGGTATACGTTTTATGATTAAATTTGGTGATATTTCACTTTAAAGAAGGTATTTTCATGTTTTGTTGTAGATATATTGGTTTTAGGCATTTGGAGCAAAAAATAAAGAAACTTGGAGTCAAAATGAACTTTTTCAGCATCCTGGTGCTAAAGGCGCTAGAACTGGCTCCACAGGCACCATTATACAGAGAGCTGGCACAAGAGGTACCATTTTACAGAGAATCGGCCCCAGAGGTGCCAAAATTTGTGCCAGAAGTGCCAGAATCTAGAGAACAGCATGAAACTTCAATAAATTGACGCCAGAGATGTCAAAGATGAATTAAGGCAGAGTATAGATTATAGAGGATACTTGTTAAAATTTTAAGGCAGAGTATTGCATGAATTAAGGCAGAGTATAGCATGAAACTTCAATAAATTGACGCCAGAGATGTCAAAGATGAAACTTCAATAAATTGACGTTATTAATTATTTTTTTTAGCGGTTCTAGAAGGCTCCAATAAATTCAAACACCCCATCGAGTGGTTCAATCATCTAGACACTTTGGAAAGGCTCTTGAATGAAGAGATATGTCTCTTCAATGAAGCAACTTGTCTCTTGATGTGAAGAGGTGTGCCTTTTAAGAAAAAGGAGGGCATTTTGAATTCATTTGAAAATGAAGGTTGTCTCTAATTAAAAGAGGAGAGTCTAGAGAGTCAAGAAAAAGGGAGCGAGAGGTTTGGAAGAGGAGAACTCCAAGGGTGGGATGAGAAAGAGTTATGGAGAAGAGAGGATTTTCTTCTAGAGGTGTAAGAGGAAAGGAAAGGTGAGAGATTTCTTCTTCATTACATTTCTAAGAGAGAATTTAGTGTGATTGTAAAGAGAGAAAGTGCTTAAAGGGAACTTCAAGGGATTTTCTTGAGAATGAGTTTGAGATAAATTGTGTTCTTTCCTTTCTTTACTTTGTAAACTTGTTTTTATAAATAAAATCTATGTTTTTTTGTATCATTCTCATGAATCCTGAGTAGACTTATTTATTCTTCTCCCTACAGTGAGATAAGGTTTTGTGAAGAATTAATATTGTTATGCAAGGTTTTAAATGTAAATAAACTGTAATGACTCAAACTCTGATCTTCATTTACTTTTGAATCTAGCCAATTGAAATTTTAAAATTTATTGTGAAACCCAAGATCCAAAATAGCTATAATTTCTGCAACAAGGTAAGAGTCACATTTAATTTCATGGGTGAGAATGTAGTCTATGGGTTTGAGTGCAAGGAAATGGGCAAATATACTTTTATAGGCGCAGAATTAGAGATTTTAGGGTGACAGACTTAAATCCTCAATTAATTTCATTTACTTGGAAACTAAAGCAAGATTTTTAGCCCTTAGAGGAGGGAGACATGAAAGCTCTTGTGTGGCAACCAGTATCCTCTAAACTTAACCATAAATTTATTGACCAAACTATGGATTAGTCAATGTTCCTAATGCACTCTTAGAATGTAAATAATAGAATTGCTCCTATTTGGTACAATAAAATTTTATATATAATTTAAATGATTTAAATAATTCACACTCCATAAACTCAATGTAAAGGGGAATGATGTTTTCTTAAATTTGAACTCTTCATTACCAAACTTTGTTTAGTCTTAGTAAGTTTAACTTTGAAGTTTAGAAAATAGTTAATTAACTTAGTTCTTTTAGCTGCATTTCTTTTAGTGTACATTAAATTTACTTATTGCTTTGGCTCAAAATTTTTTTTAAGAATCCATTGATCATGCCACATTGTTGACCTCATTTTTTGTTGAGGTTTAGTTTTTTCCTGTTTAGTAGCCTAAAGTCTAACCATAGGACTTTCCTTTTGACAATTCTTAGAAAACTAGTAAAGGCACCCTCACCACTAGAAATTACAAACTCTTCTCTACTTAACTTGAAGTTCCGCATGTTGGTCTTAACCTCTAAATACTTAGTAGGTGGGGTCACTATGGGGGAAACTCAAGATGAGTCACCCTTAGGACTGTTGGACCCTAAGGTTGACCCTGGGTATTGGTATGGAGCTAAGGCACTCACTACACTCATCTACACTCACTACACTCATCTAAAATCATCTACACTCACAATTACTCTCAACCCTGAACTCAAGTTTCTAGCCTAGGTCTCTTGATCTTTTTGGGATACTCATATAGATGGTCCTCTAAACCTACCAGCCCTAAGGCTATGGGTTGACTAAGACCAGTACATAGAGGACCCAAAATGGGATTTCCTTTGGTCCATGGCTCATTTTGGGTAATTAGTTACCCAATACAATAAAAAATACCCATCTTGGCCTTTTGCCCCTAAAACACCCCCAAATTACCAAAATACCCCTCTTGCGCCAAAAATCCCAAAAATTCTAAAAATTCCCAGAAAATGTCAATAAATCCCAAATATTCCCGATTTAATTTTTCTCAACTATCGTATGCCCCAATGTAGCCAATTTGACCATCTTTAACCAAATCCCCAAATTTGTCTTTAAGGGTCCAAATTCCCCAAATTCAACCCAAATGTGCATCAATTTGATCTCAATTGACCCCAACATCAATCCAAAACTCAAATTAACTTTTTATATGACTAAACTAAACTAATTACAAGCTTAATTGGCCCATGATTTGAGCCTAATTTTGAGTTATGTCAAAACCCCAATTTTGACCATATGACATAATCTCACCACATTGAACCCATAACCTAGTAAATTGACCCCAATTGATGTTAAAAAATATTCATAACATTCCTACACATCAAAATCAACCATAAATTGGCCTTGGTGAAGCCTCAAATCCATTTGATTTTGGCCTAAATCCAAAATTCCCAAATTTAACCCCAAATTGGCTAAGTCCCCAAATTTTATCCAATTGATTGTCTTAAACCCCAAATTGGCATCCAATTCTTGTTGAAAACTCTTCATGAGGTCCCTATTGACCATTTAAAATAGTAAATTTGGACCTAGCCCAAGCCTAACCCAAGCTAGACCCAAGCCTAGCCAAACATGACCAAATTGATTAAAGTTCAAAATTCCCTCAAATTGACCCTTCAATTGAGCTTAAAACCACTTCCATTCTTCACCCAAGTTGTTCCTTATAATAATATACACTAAATCAAATATTTAATTGGGCCAATTAACATGCCTAACTTAGACCAAACCTAAGACTTGGCCATTTGCACCCATTTGGACCCATGCACTAAATGTGACCTAACCACCCTAAAGTCACCAAATTAACTCCATCACAGTCGTTAGTTGGACTTAGTGACAAGTCCAAATACTATGAAACTGCCTAAATCATGCCATGGACCAAAGGTCCCCCAAATTAAGGGATATTATTTCCAAAAATGCATGTTCTTAAGATATCCTTACCAAATTAGGTAAATTGTTGTGACATATTCCCCTGGATTCTCTGAGTTCCTAGCCACCTCCCTCTGGCCGGCCGGCCAGCCTAGTGGCCGGAAAAGCTCAAAACTGCGAGCCACCCCCATGGTACCTCACCCAAATCAAACCTAGAGGCCAGGTCAGCCAAAGCAACTGATGGAGCTCCTCTGCCCTCGACCTAAGCACCACAATGCACCCAAGTTTATGCCTTGAGAGCCACTCCCATGGCCATTTTTATAAAAACCACTTCCACGACCATGGGAGGTGTGCTAAAATTTCTTTAGCGAGGCCTCTCCAAACTTCACACGGAGCTTCCCTAAGATCCCCTCAGTGCATTCCAACTGTTTTCCCTCACCAATTCCCATTGTCGGAGCTCAATTTTTAGCTTGAAACCTTGCCGGAAACCAGGATAGAATCCAATACACCTCCACAATCCACCCAAACTTAAATTAACTCTACCCACACCTTCACAATAGTGAAAGAAGCCAAAGCCCCATAAAAACCCCCTTAAATAGAGCCTCTACCATAGATCTAGACTAACACTCAACTTCGGTCGTGATCGAATTCATACCTAAGCCTTACACCAAGACCAGAGACTTAATCCCTAGCCTCTTTGGATCACAACAAATGTGCCAAGACCGTCTGATCAAGATTCACTTCTCAGATCAAATGTATAAAACTTCACCTCATCCCGAGCCTATTTTGATTCTCCAATTGATTAGGCTTAATTTAATTGCATCATTACTGTATGGATGTGTTTGTCTCACTTAGACGAGTCCATAGGACCAAACCCGAGGTGATTTGGTTTTAGTATGAACGATCACGGGATCATTATATCGGTGATGATGAAGGGGAGTCATTTGATCAAGCGTGTATCAAATAGACGGATGAGATCGAGCCAGATAGCGCTTCGGGGCATAAACAGCGGGACGCGTGGCTGTTGGCATGGATGACAGCGTCAAATAGGAGCGCACCGTGTGGAGTTTTCGGAGCTGCCTAGGATCTAGTCAGCACGCGCGGCTTAAATAGAAAAATAGGGCTTTTTCTATTTATTTAAACTCCATAAACTTCAAAAATCCATAACTTTGTCTAAAAAAATCACAAAAATAAAATAAAAATACCATCTTGCTTAATGAACAGAGGAGAATAATATGGAATAAAATTTAAGTCCATTTGATGCATAAAATATTTTTAATTAATTAAACACTGTTTGGGATCATTTGATTCTCCATGTATATTGATACATCACCTTTGCTTGAAATTTTGGCATGTTGTAGCCTCTATCAAGGGAAACTTCCTCTAATTTTTCCAAAGTCAGAGAAGGTTCTTATATATAGAGTCATATTTTTCAATATCTTGCACATTATGTATTTAAAATAATCATGAAAATTAACATATTGATTACAAATTCTAAGAAAATTTTGGAAGGTCCACCATGACCAGAGAAGCTTTTGTAAATAATTTCATGGGTCAAGTCATTTAAAATGCACTTAAATTTTACAAACACTAAATCGCTAAAATAATTAATTTTAGGAAATGTAAACATTTAAATGACTTGATTTTTTATCTCCACTGTGTTTTATGATCCAGAGAACTCACTACAAAAATTTCAAAATATTTTGAGTTCATTTGATAACTTAAGTTGATTTTTAAAGATAAATACCACTTTTGACACTTAAATGATTTTTTAAAAATCAAACTATAACTCAAAAAATTATGAAACTTAGTTTTTTAAGTTCTCTGTGATCAGGGATATTTTATAAAAATAAAATAATATTTAGAATAAAAACTTGATTTTTAGCCTATTTTAAATATTTAAAATAATTAAAAATTTATAAAAAAAACACAAAAATAACAAAATTCGTGGAAATGTTCTAAATTGCTTCCTAATCATTTAGGAACAATTAGAATATTTTCCCCTATTTTCCAAATAAAGAAATTGAATTTCAAAGCTTAAAAATAATTTTTAAAGGCTAAAAATGAGTTTTCACTAAAATAATTTCAAAAAATCAAAGAAAATATTGAAAAATATAAAATTTGCTTCTCTGGGTTCTCTAACCTTAGAGAGATTTTTCAAAGGCACAAAACTTAATTTTCATCATTTAAAATATTTTATTTTTATTAAATAACCCGGAACTTAAAATAATTCTGGTAAATCACAGAGAATTCAATAAATTATGAAATTTGGTCCAAAGGCTTCTTTGGTCTAAGTCCACCTCCAGTAAACCTTTCCAAGGATTAGGATTTACCTTGGTCAAGTTAGGAATTTTTTTGGAAAATCTTATTTTTTGAATGAAAACAATTATATAAAATAAATTAAATTCTAAAAAATTGCATTTTCTTCTCTGATGTCTTAATCCCATGAATGAGGTAGGATAAAAATTTCAAAGTCATTTGAACTGAATTTGACAAATTATGAAGTGTTAAAGCCTTAGAGGCAAATGTGTAATTTTGTAAATTTAGCCTTAATTAACATTTAGGCTTAAGTCAAGGAGGGAAATGGGTAACCTCTTATCTTAATCAATCTATTTGATGTTTGGAACACAAGGGGTCAATTGGTAGAAACCAATCTCACTTTCTTAGTTAAGTTAATAAATTTCTAAATTATTAAAAATTTAGAAGTTTATTAAAATTAAATGATTCTGGACTTAGGGGTATGACTTTTGAAGTCAATAATTAATCAATTTAATACCCTTATTTTGATTTTCAAATAAAATCCAAATCATGACCACTTAAAGCTTAACCTTTTCAAAACTAATTAAGACACTCATCTAGGCCTTAAGGGCTTAGTGGTGACTTAGGCCAAATATAAATTAACTAAATGAAGATTAGAGAAATAAACATAACATAATCAACATCCCTGAAACACCACTAAGCCTAATTAAAAAGAAAATTGGCTGTGTGTTTAGGTTACACCAACTTGCTCTTTAAGGAAATTCACTCGCATAATTTTCAAATTAAATGATAAATGATAATTACCCCTTTCTTAAGGATAATTAAGACATCAATGTTCACTGAGCATTAGAAGTATTCACAGAATGAAACATTAAGCAACATAATAAGTTTAAATAGACTTGAGGCTTTTCACCAGTTGTTGAGAGGGAGGCATGGACCTGCTTCCTCCTTCTAACTTGTTGGATACCTTAGAGGTCCATAAACTTAATATACTTTGCTCGATGAAATCATCCTTAATTAAACTTTTAAGGAATCACCAAATACAACATAGAGTTAGGAAAACCACCAGAACTTTACTTTTCCTGCTCTTCATAAATGCCCTCACATGCATTTTTAAGTTTCAGGTGGTGGAACGAGAAGACTCGTCCGGTACGCTTTTACATTTTATAGTACCGTCTTTCTTGAGCCCTTTTCCTTACATGCTTTATGCTTACATTGTTTCTTTTTATACTTGCATGTATGAAAACAACATAAACTTGCATGTTAACCAAAACCAAAACCGAAGCCAAAGCTAAAATCAACCAAGATAAAATCCATCGCCACAACATTCAAAATATAAAATAACTAAAAATTTAATAACAAACATCACAAAAAACTACAATTGCAACTAAATTAAGATGTCTCTATCGAATGATCAGGAATCCCTCGGAGGAGGTAACCTACGGTTGCTAACGAGGCTTCCCATGGTTTAAATGAAATTATGGAACTCATTAAGTTGGGTTTAGTAAATTCATTTGGACTAAGTGAATCCAATAGAAAATAGTGGTGCCGAAACGAGGGAACTGTAGGATCCTATCCAGTGTCGCTCTAATCATCTTTAATATGCCCCAATAAAATTTAAAGAACTTCAACCACAGGGCCACCTGATTTGACATTATAACTTGACACACTAGGGGAACTTGTTGGGAAATACAAAGGTTTCACAGATGAAACAGACGTCATACTTTTCTTAGTTTATTTGATCGAGCCTCATCCTCAAGTCTTGTGTTTATCCTTCGGGATAGATACAAGATTTGAGGTACAGTGCTCTTTAATTTTAAACTATGAAAAATATGGGGTCAATTTGATTTCATACTTCAACGTCCTTCTGATGTGGGCGACGGGATTTCAATGCCGGCGACAGACAGCTTCTTACGGGCAACTCCCCACAAAACACCCGAAATAGCGCCGACAGCTTCTGGAGACTCCGCTGGGGATGTGCTTTTCTCTCCAAAAAAATCAAGAAATATTATTTTCACACATCAGTAATTTGTTGATGTCCCTCTTGGACTAAATTACCTTTCTTTTGTTGACATACTTTACCCATTTCTATCTTGGGAAAGTATAGCTAACTCCTTGGACTTCAGGACTAGCTGTTCAACCATCTTTGAAGAGAGGGGTTCAGAAGGCCATTAAGGACTCTTTGAATTTTCCTATAGGGTTGGACCCCCAATAGGTGTGTCGGTGGACTAGTTCCACCTGGGCATTTTCTGCCACTAAATATGTCTCGCACTAGGTCCTAAAATATTTCACATCTCCCTTCTAAATTTGATTTGCTATTCCACAAATTAAACCAATTCGTGTTGTGTTGTGCACACTTTGAAATTTTCTTACATTAATTATTTTTTTCTTAAATAAGATTTTAAATACTTGTAAATTAAGACCCGTCCGGTCTACAAATCAACCTCTACTTGCAGTGCTTGCACTAAAAAGTACAAGGTTTTTGGTCATATAGCTAACCATAAAACTTTTTGTTTTAAAGCCCGCTGCAATGGCCTACCCAACGCTGACCTTTTTCTGCAAACCTGCCAACGGACCGCAGCGCCCGTAACGTCGCTCCTACCATCAAGTTTGGAGCCAGATTTGAAGACCTCGAGGTCATCCTCAAGAAAGCCCCGTTCGTGGTGATGAAGATTGCCACCCCATATATGTAAGAGTCGTCTGTATAATTCTATCTGAACTGCCTTCAAGACTTCTCTGCTTGCAAAAAGGCTAAAGCTACGACCATCACGACACCCACCAAACCTGCTAGCCTCGTTGCTACTAAGGCAAAAGAAGTGATGATCATTGAAGATCCAACTGAAGGATTAACTGTCCCGCCACCCGTGTTTGAAATTGAGTCAAGCTCAAGGACTGTACCACTGACCTGAACTCAAAGGAGGAACCGCAATAGAAGAGTTCAGAGGGCTATTAAAGCATGGGCTCTCAAGGAGACACCCGCTAAGGAGGAACCTCATCAAGATGAAGAAGTGCTACCAAAAATTTATCCACTCCCACGAGGAAGTAGATTCCATCCACTGATAGATACCGATGGATATGAGAGTATCTGAAGGATTGATGTTGTATTGCCGCCACTTCATGGACATGGTGAGAAGGGAAAGAAGTTCACTCCTATCACCCGAGTTAGTGCAGTTTTCATAAGGCTTGCTACTAAAGAAGGATGTTCGGTTAGCGAGTGACTTAAATGAGTGGGAGATGCAATTTCTCCTTGCATGAAGAGGGAAATTTTGAAGGGCATTAAGTCCACCAGACAGTCCCGCAAAATAGATGGAGTGTCGCCTACCTGCATTCCCATTTGGTTCTGTTTGGGGAACAGAGTTGATACCGCAGTGATTACTACTGATCATACTACCACCAGGACCATAGGTTGTCGACTGGATAAGTCGAGACTGGCTCCGAAGATCTTACCCGTCATTCCTGCAATCCCAGAGATAAAAACAAAGCAATTACCTAACACTGTAGCCAGTCTACACTACGGGGAGCATACCTTCCCTCGACGTATCAATGTTTCTACTAATATGCCCCATCCTAAGACATTATCGTCAAAAAAGAAGAGGGTATGGGTGCCCAAGGTCGCTATAATGATACAGTTCAGTGAGCCTGCAGGACAGGAAGTAAAACCAGTGCCTGAAAGAGCTAACATCGTCGCGATAATAGCTAGTGAGATGGAGGAACAAATAGAGGATATCCACCAAGGTCCTCTAGATCTTAAAGTAATCAAGGAATCAATAATTGAAGAGAAAGTTAAGAAACTCAGGATTGAGATTTTTGAGTTAGCTGAAGAGCACGGAGTTTCCGTCAAAAGTGACAATGAAGATTTGTATTATAATGATTACCTGGAGGGGGATTTCATGGATGTCCATGTGATCGAAACCAGAGCTACCACATCTGTGCGTGAGGCTCAACCTCACACTGAAGAGAACGTCGTAGATGAGCTGCGTAGGGGTATCCTCCTAAGGGATGAGCAAGTCAGTCTACTAGAAAAAATAATAGAAGAGATGACTGCAGCTATGACTGACCAACTTTTTTTTGTAATTAATAAATACAAGAATTTAATGATGCTACTAGAAGATTTAACTTCTAGCAAGGGTGTCCAAAGACTTGATTGCAACTTTATAGATGTGTATGATTTGGTTAAGATGTATAATTATAATATTCAATAATGTTAAAGTCAAATTTGTCAATGCAAGTATACGTTTCGCTCAAGTAATATAGGGCTCTAATGGTGTCCTAGATATCAATCCCACAAGGAGTTGTTTAAAATTATGGACTTAGACTTTAGAAAAGTAAGACTTTAATCACAACAACGACGTTCAATTTGCTTATCTGTCACTAATAAGCAATTGAAATAAATAGATAATTTTAATAACTAATACGTAACTAATGATAGAAAGTAAGGTGTAATTGTGATATTCATTATATAAGAAAGCATCCTTCTCCTTGTCAAGAAATTATAATGAATGGATAAAATGAATTTGTTTAATTTATATTGTGCCAAATAGGAGCATACATATTCTTTACCCTTTGGTCCAGGCATAAAGAACATTGACTAATCTTATGCATGGTTACTGATTTTGTGGCTAGGCTGGGAGGATACCGACACTCACTTTAGAGCTCCCACGTTCCCCTCACCTGAGGACTAAGATCTACACATCAGCACCCAAACAATAGGAACGAATTGGGGATTTTAGTCTGTCACTCTAAAATCTCCAATTCTTTGCCTGATAATAATATTTCCCTATTTATTTGCACCCAACTTCCAAGGGCTTTGACCTCTCTGAATCTTGGATGTAACCTTTCACTTTAGTTGTAAAACTCAACATATTTTAACAAATCAATTGACCAGATTGAAAGTAAATTAAGATCTAAGTGAAAAGATCATCACAATTTATTAAACATTTTCATGGCTTCACCAATTCAAATCACCATTTCACAAATCTCAAACAAGGAGAAAGACAAAGAAAACTACTCAGAACTCATGGGGAAAACACAACAAAACTCGGAATTCATATATAAAATCAAAGTCATACAAATTACAACAAGTAAATAACTTATCTCTAACTTCTTCCTAAGAACACTCCTGGAAGTTCTTTTGAATCTCTTCCTTTCTTTACAACACATAGAATTCCTCTTCGAAGTAGCAAGGAGGAAGAAATCTCTTACTTTCCCTCCACTCTTACAATCTCTCAAAGAATTCCTCACAATTGTTACACTCTAATGGTAACCTCCAAGGCCTCTAGCACACTTTAGACTCCTTAGACTTCCTTCTCCTCCTCCATTTTTGGCCAAAATATTCTTTTAAAGTTGTAGATGAGCTTTCCTAAGAGTTGCCTAAGCACCCTTCAAAATTTGGCCTCATCTAAAGCTTGAGTAGGCATAACCGTTGATCTCACCGTCGGTGGCCTCGAGGGCGCCGTTGGCGTGCTTCTAGATAATTTTTGTTCTGTAGTCTTAGGAAAATCTCGTCGTCGGCAGCCATGTTCAAATCTTCACATTTTGGTCATTTTTGCTCCAAATTTGCTACTTTTTGCAACTTTTGCTCTAATGACCCTAATTCATCATTCCTGCAACAAAACATCAAAAATACCTTTCTTTAAAGTTCAATATCATCAAAAATAGTATAAAATAGGTATAAAAATCTCAACATATTTTCCTTTGGTCAATGACCGCCATTGTTGCCATTCAGGGGCAATCACAAGCACCGAGATTAGCTTCTCCAAAAATTAATTAGCCAGAAATCATACACATCACGGATGAAAGAAGAGAGGCTACTTCAGCAAACAAAGATGAACAACCAAAGAAAGATTCTCCATCAAGTGTCATGTGACAGCGCCTTTTTATATACAAGAATTATTGAACCCAGATTTATTATTTATAATGATTTTGTAAAGTCACAATTTCAAATGCAAGTATACGTATCACTCAAGTAATAAGGGCTCTAGTGGAGTCCCATTTATCGATCCCACAGGGGAGCGAGATAAGAGGTTCTTAGTCAAATCCTAGTTTACTACAATTAGTCCTTAGTTAGGAATGTCGATTAAAATGATGTTTTATCTATCAACTACTCTTAAATGCAAGTGTTAAATGTAAAAATAGTAACTATAGCTAAATGCAAATATTAATTCTAAAGATAACCCTTTCTGGATGAATTAGTTTGGAGAATTTTGAGATATTACAAACTACTATTCTTATGTAATGAATTAGATAATGTAAAGGAATGATATGCATTAAATATTGTATGTGTCAAATAGGAGCAGTCATATTCTTTATCCTTTGGTCTAGGCATAAAGAACATTGACTAATCCTATGCTTGTTTACTGAATTTGTGGCTAGGCTGGGAGGATACCGGCTCTCACTTCGGAGCTCCCACGTTCCCCTCATTTGAGGGCTAACCTCTCTGCTTCAGTACTCAAACAATATGATCGAATTGGGGATTTTAGTCTGTCACCCTAAAATCTCCAATTCTACGCCCATCAAAGTATATTTCCCTATTTATTTGCGTTCAACTCCCATGCTCTTAACCATCCATGGAATCTTAATGTTGTTCTACTTTGTTGAGAATTACA
>NEWO01000430.1:102500-118145 GCA_003013225.1 Phalaenopsis aphrodite | reverse complement strand
CCCATAAAGTCTCCCGCCGATCCATGTAATGCTAGAACATCTCCTTACAAATTCTATCAAAATCCTCTCTTCAATCTCTCCAAAAGGGTAGAAATCTACATTTCTACTCCTATTCTAAGAAACCTAAACTTTCTCCACACTTTTCCTAACATTCCTCCCATACAAATCCCTCTTTTTCTAACCTAAATTCGTTCTTTTAAAGGATAGGGATGAAGTATGAAGAGTTGCCACAAGCACCCTTCCAAAAAGCGTCTAAATACATTGAATTTCAACCCATAACCGCCAAAAGTCAGTCCATAGTTGTCTCGGGCGCTGTCGGCGGGCTTGAGGGCGCTGTCGGTGAGCTTTTCTGTCATTTTTTGGTCTTCTCGGGTAAATCTTGCCTTTGGCGCCGTTTTGGCGCCATCGGCAGGCAGACTGCGCAACTCCACCATTTTGCTCCGTTTGGCTCCGTTTTAGCTCCGTTTCGCCCCATTTTAGTTGCATTGTGTTCCTAACAGATAGCCCTACAAAATAAGCATGAAAACAACCTTCCTTTAAAGTGTAATCTCATTCAAAAATATTCAAGAAGTTTAAAAGATATTAAGCATCCAAAGACTTATCGAAAGGTGACAGGGCAAAATGTCATTTTTTGCTTGTTTTTGCTCCAAATTGCACCGTTTTTGCATTTTTTTGCTCAAATGACCATAATTCATCATACCTGCAATAAAACATCAAAAATACCCTTCTTTAAAGTGTAATATCATCAAAATCAGTATAAAATAGGTATGATAATCTCAACTTATTTTCCTTTGGTCAAAATCCCCCAAACTTAACTATTACTTGTCCTCAAGTAATTTTAGTACTACATAAAAGTTATGATCTATTGTAGTAAAGTTTTAATTTCAAAGTATTATAAGCTTGATTTAAGTAAATACCATAGCAAGATTTTTATAAAAAATTAAAGTAATTAAATTAACTCTGTAAGTACAAGATTATCTAGTCATCAAGTTTAAGAGTTCTAGTTTTCTATTCATTTCAAGAATGACTATATGTTGTAATATCAAGTCACTTAGAATATTCAAATGATAGGACCTTCATGAGAACACTACTAGTAAAAGATGTTAATCCATAAATATAACTTCAGGAATGTATTTAGGTTTTCCCTTTAGGTAGGTCCAGTGAAGCCAATTTTTGATTAGGCATCTCCTTAAGCTTCTCCTCACTTTTATATTTTTTTTCTTTCTTTTCTTTTCTCTTTTTCATTTGGGTTGCTTTCAATCCTATATATTTTTCTTTTCTTTTTTGGGATTGTTGTCAATCCTTTATTTTTCCTTTTTCAAGTGAGGATTACTATATCTGGATAGCCTTTAATGATTTTGAACATCACCTTTCTTTCCCAAAATTTGAAAATCAAAGCATTCCTTTACCTTATAAATATTCCATAGCTTTTACATCATTGAGCCCCAATCTTTTCTTCTCAAATGAATTTCCAAGATTTTGAATACTTCAAAATATAGTTTCATTTACTTTAAATAGTTAACTATAGTCTTATTCTCTTATACTCAATATCTTAATCTACAAAATTAATTTTTATTACAAAAATATTCCTTTATATCTACCATAATATTTAAATATCTATAAAATATAGTTCTCTGAATTAAATTCACTACATAAAATCATATTAATAATTTTTGAAAATATTTAAATTGAGAACATCTAATAGTTAATTTTTTTTCTTCCCTCCCCCAAACTTAAAATTTTCAATATGAAATGATACAGGTGGAAAGAAAAATTCTAAATATAAATCATACCTCAGTACTTTAGGCATTTTCATCATTCTGAAATTTTTGCAGTCCTTCTCAAAATTTCTACTTCACTTGGTCTGTAACATTTGGAGCTTTCTATACATATAAATCATTAGAGAATTTGCTGAGTAATGAAATTTTGAAATAAGTACAAATCGAACTAGCATAACATGTATAATCATTGAAATATAAAAATGTTCTTCAATTCTTATAAATTGTAACACAAACACAAACACATAAGCAAGATAAATGAGGTCAATTCTTCCTCCATCTCATTGCATCTCACTAACTTACTTCCAATTTCTAACGGAATCACTACACAAATATATTGGGTGCTTATAAATGATTTTATAGATTCTAATCCCAAAGATAAGATTATCCCTGATATATTGGTTCTCGAGCACCAACACCAGACATCACGATATTCCAATAATTAAGCACCTCAAGCTGTTACAAGGATAGTGTAAGATCATCCACAAGTTACTCATCTAATAGGTTCGTGACTCCTATCAAATGAAAATAAAGTCTGATAAAAGAAGTAACAAATATGAGATGGAACTATCACTGTTAAAATTTATAATGTCTCTTATAAAACTCAAGTTCGGGTGAGACCCGAGTTGTAGTGGACTCGTCAATCCAACTACTACAAGAGAACATACAAGTCTAACCATAATAAGAATTTAAGGAATCATCACCCTCATGACACACAAAAAGTAAATCAAACCGCTTACAATCCAAACATCTACTAAACATCAAGCAAACTGATCAATCCACACTAAAGCAAACACAATACAACACTAACAATCATGACTCTTAAGCATACTAAATCAAACAACACATATAACTATGGGTTGTCTCCCATAAAGCGCTTGATTTAACGTCGCTAGCCCGACAAATGATTCCATCTGGATAAAAATTTCAATTAAGTAATCCTTGATCAATCGTCCAATCTTTTCCAAATCCAGGGATTCCTACAAAATCTTCAACTTTTAATTTTCCATTCAACTCTTCCTTTTCATATTGATTCTTATCATTGTTCCTCATATCTCTTTCTAGATCCAAAATTTTTCTATTGATTTTCTCAATTTGCTTATTAATATCATCCTTGAAATTTATAAGAAATGGTTCTTTATATGATACTTTATTAACTCCCAAATTTTGGATCAGATTTTCTCTAGATAATTCAGATTCTGGATCAAATTCTTCTATGTTACTCTTCTGTTTCAAATTACCTTCCAATTCATTACGAATTTCTTCCATTGATCTTTCAATTTCCTTGTCCTTATCTCTTAACTCAAAGCTCTTTTGAAACAAATCCTCGAATTCTCTTCTAAATATTAGTTCAGTAATTTTAAATTGCTCATAATTCATTTCCTTAGGATTTATCTCAGAGTCACTAGGTAAAATCTTTGAGGAGTAAAAGTTAATTGCATTAATAATCTACCCCAACATCAGAATTTCATTCATTTTGTTCTTATACCATGGAATATGCCTTCAATGACTTTAAATAACTCTTTCATAGGAGATCTTTTACGGATTTCATCATTCAATTCAGGTTCATCTTGTGATTGAGTCGAATATGAAGATATCGAGACTGGTGGTATATATGAATTCACCAAATAGATAGGCTTTAAAATTGTATGAGGTAAATTCATTCTAAAGTCATGAGATTTTTCAATAGATGGAATTAAAAATTTACTATTTTTACTATTTTTGGTAATGTCCATCATTTCACACCTCTCTTGAACATACATACAGTCTTTTTTAAACAACATTTTAGACTCATCATGAAAGCCCATTTTGATCTCATCTGCTAACTTACTCTCAAAACTTTTCTTAAATATAATTTTTACTTAGATAATCAATTTCATCCATCCGAAAACAATCATCATCATTTCTCTAAGATGGATATTTTATAGCCTTTAAAACATCAAAAGTGGTTTCATGGTCATTAATATTCATAGTTAACTTTCCTTTTTGCACATCTATCATAGCTTGTCCAGTAATAAGAAAAGGTCTCCCCAAAATAATGGGATATTCTTTATCTTTCTTCATATCTAATATAATAAATTCCATAATAAAGATAAATTTATCCACTTTAACAAGCACATCTTCTATAATCCCTTTTGGATAAATGATAGATCGATCAGCTAACAGAAGAGTTATAGTAGTGGGGCAAATATCGGTTAAACCTAACCTTTTAAATATAGATAAAGGCATCACATTAATGCTCGATCCTAAATCACATAAAGCTTTTTCACATAATCTTTTTCCAATTACACAAGGAATTGTAAAGCTACAATTATCTTTAAGTTTTCGAGGAAAATTTTTTTGAAGTATAGCGCTTCACTCCTCACTTAGTGCAACTGCCTCGTAATCCCCAAATTTCCTTTTCTTGTTTAATATCTCCTTCATAAATTTTGCATAACTTGACAGTTGTTTTAAAGCTTCAGCAAAAGGAATATTTATCGTTAACTTCTTAAGTACGTCCATGAACTTTGAAAATTTTTTATCCAACTCATGTTGTCTAAGTCTTTGAGGAAATCGAGGTGGTGGTCTTCCCAAACTGATTTTAGTTGGAGATATTAAATTTTCCAGATCCTTAGAAACATGTTCTTCAAGTCTTTTAGTTTCCTTTGTTTCTCTCACAACATTTTTCTCTTTTCTAACCACATCCTCTATCTTTCTTCCACTTTTTACTTGGACAGCTTATACTTGTTTATTAGTGTTCTCTTTAGGGTTGATCTCAATGTTGCTAAGAATTGTTCCTTGGGGTATATTGCTAAGTGAATTAGCAATTTGTCCCAGTTGATTCTCTATATTTTTAATCGAAGCATTTTGACTTTGCAACTGCTTTCCCATTTGCAATACCACTTCTTCCATAGATATCTTCTTATTCTTAAATTTTTTATCATTATTAGAGTCCGGTGGATATGAAGGTCTATAGTTTGTATTCCCCAGATTATTCCAACTCCCATTAGGATTTGCATGATTATTTTCCCATTGTTGGTTTCCATCGTCAGTTGTATGATTCCAGTTAAAATTAGGATGGTTCTCCCAACCTAGGTTGTAAAAGTTAGAATATGGGTTGCTCATGGTATTTAAAGTCTCATATGATAAGTTAGAATCAATCATATGCCCTAATGAACTTTCCTCACTTACTAGAGTGAGTTGAGTTTGGTTCATTCTAAATTGGTCCAACTTCTTTGATATTGCAGCAACTTGAGATGCAAGAATTGAAATCTCATCTATATCATAAACACTGGCTACCTTTTTAGGATTTACCCTTGTAGAGGGCTATTGAAATTCATTTGTAGCCATTTCTTCAATTAATGCGTATGCTTCATCAAATGATTTTGACATTAATGATCCACCAGCGGCAGCATCAATTATAAACCTAAGGGATTCTATTAACCCATTATAAAAAGTTTGAATGATTAACTAATCAGGCAGAATATGATGTGGACATTTTCTTAGGAGTTCCTTAAATCTTTCCCAGGCTTCGTATATTGATTCCCCTTCATACTGACAAAATGAGATAATCTCTTTTCTAAGTTTAGTAGTCCTTGAAAGTGGAAAATACTTAGTTAGGAATTTCTGAGTTAACTCATTCCAATTTTTAATAGAGCCTTTAATAGAGCCAGGTGATAATGAGCATAACCACATTTTAGCCTTATCCCTTAGTGAGAAAGGAAAAAGCCTTAGTCTAACAGCATCGTCTGACAAACTGTTATAACAAAATATAACACAAAGTTCTATAAATTTGATAAGTGTGAATAGGGATCCTCCAAAGGTGTTCCCCCAAACTGATTGTTCTGCACTAGTTGGATAATCTCAGGATTTATTTCAAATGAGTTAGCTTCTACGACAGGGTTTTCTATACTTGAGTGAATTTCATCTGTCGTAGGATTTACGTAATCCCTCAATGAAGTATGATGATTTTCCAAGTTATTATTTTGAAAGTTTTTCATTTCCATTTCTAGTTTTTTGAGTCTTCTTTGTATTTTTATTTTTTTCTTTTTTTCAAACTCAGTATCATAAGGCACAAGTCTTGCAGATCCTTTGTTTTGCATACGCAACATAATAAAGAATACATTAAAAATTAAACAAATAATAGATAAAATATATTCAACACAATAAAACATTTTCACAAACACCTTATTTTCATTAAAAAAAAAATTTTTTAACACTTTTTCATATAAAAACACTTTTCACACAAAACAGTTTTTTGACGACACTATTGTTTTCCAAGTCTAAGCCTAACTACTTCAACTAAAATTCTTTTAAAGTTCTTACCGAAACTTTCCCGTCAACGGTGCCAAAAACTTGACAGCGACTTTTTATATACAAGAATTTATGAACCCAGATTTATTATTTATAATGATTTCAATTTCAAACGCAAGTATACGTATCGCTCAAGTAATACAGGGCTCTAATGGAGTCTCGTTTATCGATCCCACAAGGAAGCGAGATTAGAGATTCTTAGTCAAATCCTAGTTTACTACAATTAGTCCTTATTTAGGAATATCGATTAAAATGATGTTTTATCTATCAACTACTTCTAAATGCAAGTGTTAAAGGTAAAGATAGTAACTATAACTAAATACAAACATTAATTATAAAGATAACCCTTTTTGGATGAATTGGTTTGGTGAATTTTGAGATATTACAAACTACTATTCTTATGTAATGAATTAGATAACGTAAAGGAATGAGATGCATTAAATATTGGATGTGCCAAATAGGAGCAATCCTATTCTTTACCCTTTGGTCTAGGCATAAAGAACATTGACTAATCCTATACTTGTTTATTGAATCCGTGGCTAGGCTGGGAGGATACCGGCTCTCACTTCGGAGCTCCGACGTTATCCTCACATGAGGGCTAACATCTTTGCTTCAGTACTCAAACAATAGGACCAAATTGGGGATTTTAGTCTGTCACCCTAAAATCTCCAATTCTACGCCCATCAAAGTATATTTCCCTATTTATTTGCATTCAACTCCCATGAAATTAACCATCCATGGAATCTGAATGTGGTTCTACTTTGTTGAGAATTGCACAACCCTCTCAGGTCTTAATGTAATTACAACAAACTTTAACACTACAACATGCCTTTATTGTAATGTAAATAAAGTGCAAGTAAAAACTATCACATTGATAGTTAAATCCGCTTCTAACATGCATCACAAAATCCTAAACATGAATTCTACTCATCACAAAAGAAAAGTAAAATGAAAACAACGACATAATCTTCTCATGCCATTATTTCCAAACAAGAAGAGAGAGTAAGAGAAGCTCATCACAAAGCACAAAGAAAACACAACGGAAACTTCATTTAACCAAAGCAAATCCACTAGATAAGTGTTTACAAAACCAAAAGATAATGAAGAACACAATACTTAGTTTTTTTCCCTTGAAAAAAGAAGAAAATCTCTCCCACAAATTCTCCAACTGATTCATGCAATGCTAGAACATCTTCTTACAAATTCTCTCAAAATCCTCACTCTAATCTCTCTAAAATGGTAGAAATCTACATTTCTACTCCTATTCTAAGAAACATAAACTTTCTCCACACTTTTCCTAACATTCCTTCCATACAAATCCCTCTTTTTCTAACCTAAATTCGTTCTTTTAAAGGATTGGGATGAAGTATGAAGAGTTGCCACAAGCACCCTTCCAAAAAACGTCTAAATACATGAATTTCAGCTTATAACCGCCAAAAGTTGGTCCATAGTCGTCCTGGGCGCTGTCAGCGGGCTCGAGGGTGCTTTCGGCGAGCTTTTTTGTCGTTTTTCGGTCTTCTCAGGTAAACCTCGCCGTCGGCGCCATTTTGGGGCCGGCTGCAGGCAGACTGCGCAGCTCCACCATTTCGCTCCGTTTGGCTCCGTTTAAGCTCTGTTTCGCCCCATTTCAGTTGCGTTGTGTTCCTAATAGATAACCCTACAAAATAAGCATGAAAACAACCTTCCTTTAAAGTGTAATCTCATTCAAAAATATGCATGAAGTGTAAACAGATTAAGCATCCAAAGACTTATCGAAAGGTGACAGGGCAAAATATCATTTATTGCTGTTTTTGCTCCAAATTGCACCGTTTTTGCATCTTTTTGCTCAAATGACCATAATTCATCATACATTCAATAAAACATCAAAAATACCCTTCTTTAAAGTGCAATATCATCAAAATTAGTATAAAATAGGTATGAAAATCTCAACATATTTTTTTATGGTCATCATGCCAGAAAAGAAATTCAAGCAAATGGTTGAACAAGTGCGGGATGCCTTAGCCCAATCCAAAGGGGGTACATTAATTTTAAAGGGTAGAACTTACCAAGAGGAGTTCGATGTCGTTCCTTTCCCCAAGGGTTTTGTGGCCCCAAACTTCAAGATATTCAATGGGACTGGAAATCCCAGACAGCACATAGCACATTTTCGAGCCAGTTGTGGCAACACGAGGAATAATGAAGCTCTACTCTGCTAGAAATTTGTCAGCAGCTTGTCAGAAATATCTTTCGACTGGTACGCTGACTTGCCCAACGGGTCAGTTAAAACATTTTTTGAGTTGGAATAGTTATTTGTGAAAAGATTTCTTGGGGCGCAACATCATGTGTCTATTGGAGAGCTCATGATGGAGAAGCAAAAGCCCAGCAAAACTTTGGCAGACTATATTTTGAGGTGGAGAAACCTTAGCATGAAATGTGAACCTCAGCATAGGAACTTCAAGCGATTGAGATCCTACTCAAAAGCATTCATGGGCTAGTAGCATTCATACTTAAGGGATTCACCATCAAATCCTTTGAGAAGCTACTCAGTAAAGCCAGCAGTCTTCAAGAAGAAATGAAGCACATTGAGCCACATGAAAAGGCTAAGGTGACCAGAGTGTTCGAAAAGAAATCAGGAGTAGTCACGACTGTCAACAAAGGAAAGCAGCCGATAAAGATATATGCAGAAGAACATCGCCAGTCTTCGTTACAGTACTCTCAGAAATAGAGCAGTCAATCCAACCAACGGTCGCCTCAGGAGGGACCACCTCGAATAGTGGGTAAAAGAATATCCCTATTAGAGCGACAGAAAGTTGTGTATTCTTTCAAGGATGAAGCCATACCTAAAATATTCAAGAGTTTGATGAAGAAACCATAATTCAAACTACCTGATCTAAAGAAACCATAAGAGGTAGATAAAAAGAATGAACCAAATTATTGCCCATACCACCAGTTGCTTGGGCACACTATAGACAAGTGTTTCATCTTTAAGGACTTGCTCGAGAAAAACCTCAAGGAAGAGAACATTACAATCCCAAAAGAATATTTAAAAGAACCTGAAAAAGGTTCCATGAACATGATTTCGGCCAATTGATCTGTATGTCGGAACAGATGGATGGAGTACAACTTGGGATGAACTCAAGAGGGTCCTTAATCAAATACAGGATTCATCAAAACAAGCTTCAACAAACACTAAAGAAGGATGAAATGAGGTATGGAGTAGATCATCTAAGAAGATACTGAACAAGATCCAGTCTACATCAAAACAAGCCTCCATTCAGGAACCGCAACATACCGAGCCCGAGATGAAGAATTTGCCAAGAGATCCATCATCGTCAAGGACAAAGAACAAGAAGAAGAAAAGTGTCACTGCCAAGATTGATAGCACGTGGGGTGGGATAGGGGCTGCCTCTACAAGATTTGGGGAAGAAAATCCTCAAACCCTTGACTTTGTATGATTATCTTTTTGTCCTTTCGGGATCTTATGAATATAATGATTATGATTTTGGCTATGTTTTGACTGTTTCTGGTGATAATGTAACTGATTATGACAAATCTAGCTGCGATCTTGATTTCCAAAATGATCCATAAATCATACTCTAGTCTGATGAACTCGTTGTCAAGTCCAAAGAAGACATCAATGATATCGCTTACGACAGCACCGATAACGAGGAGCCTGTTCTTGAGCATCATGGTACACCGCTTGCCATCAACTTAGATCTTTCCGATGAAGAGTAAAAGACACCGAAAGATTCAACAATGATATCACAAGAAGAAGAAATCACAAAAGTTAACTTAAGGAGCGGAAAAGTGTTACCACCAAGAATAACTCCAAAAGACAAAGGAAAACATATAATGACTCAAGAAGAGATACCCCCACCTCCACCAGCGGAAGAACCACATGATCAAGATAAAATTGGGGGATCCTACAAAGTAGACTACAACGTGCTAGACTAAGCATCTACGACGCTCTGATCCTATTAAAGGAGATGAGAGAATCTCTGGTTACAGCTTTACTTGATCAAGAAATTTGCTTAGCTTAGTTGGCTAGCACATCCTCAGATGAAGTTTGCTCATTGAGAGAACAGCCTGGCGTAACCTTCACATATGAAAACTTGTTGCTCGGTACCGCCAACCACAACCGTCCACTCAACATCTCCGTCAACATCGGCAGATTTGTGTAATCCAGAGTTTTAGTGGATCTTGGAGCATCTCTTAACTTTATGAGCCTACAAACATTGACTTATTTGGATATTGAAGCTCAAGAGCTTATGGTTGATAAAATGATGTTAAGAGGATTCAATCAAAAGGGAGAAAGAGCCCTCGGATCAATTACATTACTTATAAATGTTGGAGAACTCGTGACAACCGCTAAATTTCATATCATCGACGTCGAGACCTTTTAATGGTCTATTGGGTTAACCATTGATTCATGAGCACAATAGGGTTCCATCATCTCCACACCAGTGCATCAAATACTGCAAAGATGGTCAAGAAAATTGCATCAAGGGAGATCTACATCCATTTTCAGTGGATAAAGTTGGTATCCATGAAGATGCTGCCTACTATGCGCCTCCAAAGAAGACTGTCTTCTAGCGCGAGATTCTGACAAACAAAGATGAAGATTCAGAAGAATCACAAAAAGGAGGCCATTCAACTCCGCTTTAGCAATCTTCCACCACTCCTTTATAAAGAGATGATGACAGGCCTTTTAGTTCGCGCACCTGAGGTCGAGGCTGGGGACATAGACGAGGAAAGATCAATTTAATTGTTGAACGGACTAGGCCAACCATCATCATTGGTGATGAAGACAGTTTTGAAGATGAAATAATGATGATAAGACAGAAAAGACCTCAATACAAGATATTCCTATAAGATACAGAAAAGAATGAATATGAAACAATGTATGATCGGATAAACCACTATGTGAATGTTATGACCCTTATTCTGATTCTCCCTCAAAAGGTTGAGAGTTTAGAGGTCAAGAAAGTCCATAGTGTTGGTTCAAAGCCGATCAAATTTTACCGTGCTTCTACCTCTACTGAGCATGAAAAACATGTAAATTTTGATGTTGATTCTAATGAATTAATGGAATTGCCTTTTGGTTACTTCTCGCCTTATGTTCAAAAGTTAATTCAATAGAGACAGTTACTGAAACAAATGCTAAAAGATAAATTTCAACTTTTTGAAAAATTATGGAATGGTAAAAGTCGAACTCCCAACTCAAAAGAGGGCCTCGGATTTGGCACGGTCAAACAAGTCGATGATTCTGAATTTTGCATGGTTGTTATTGGTAAATCAGAAGAGGATTGTCTCGACATAAAGAATGACACTACTAATCAACCAATAGAAGATGCTCCACCAGAATTTGAGGAAGAAATTAAATCACCATTGATGAATTGAAAGAGATTAACCTCGAGACTGAAGAACGACCCCGACCTACATTTATAAGTTCTCTACTTAATAATGAAGAATCTGCAAAATTGGTCAAACTATTAACAGAATTCAAAGATTGCTTTGCATGGAGCTACAATGAAATGCTAGGACTGTCAGCAGAGCTTGCAGTCCATAAACTTGGGGTGGACAAGAATATAACCCCAGTAAAACAAGATCCCAGAAGAATGCGCCTTGAAATAGAACAACAAGTCATCACCGAAGTAAAGAAGTTGGTAGATGCAAACTTTGTTAAAGAGGAGCAATACCCCACGTGGTTAGCCAATATTGTACCTGTTAAGAAGAAAAATGGAAAAATCCGCATTTGTGTCGACTTCAGAGATTTGAACAAGGCATGTCTAGAAGACGAGTTTCCATTACATATACCAGAGATGATGGTGGATATCGCTTCAACACATGAAATTTTCTCCTTCATGGATGAATCATCGGGATACAACCAAATCAAGATGGCTCCCGAGGATGCAGTGCTTACAGCTTTCAGAACACCGATTGGAATTTGCTGCTACACAGTGATGTCGTTCAAGAACGCCGGAGCAACATACCAGCGTGCAATAACAAAGATTTTTTCGACCTCATTCACAACCAAGTAGAATGCTATGTGGATGATCTGGTTATCAAAAGTAAACAAAAAATAAACCATTTGTACGATTTGAGGATCGTGTTTGAATGGTTAGGACGATATGACCTTAAAATGAATCCCTTAAACTGCGCCTTTGGCGTTACCTCTAGGAAATTTCTAGGATTCGTTGTCCGTCATCGGGGAATCGAGATCGACCCGGATAAGATTAAAGCTATCTTGGAAATGCCTCCTTCTAAAACCTTGAAATAGCTACGTTCCTTCCAGGGGAAGTTGGCATATCTGAGACGCTTTATTTCTAATCTCTCAGGTAGGTGTCAGCCTTTCTCGGCATTAATTAAAAAGGAAGCCAAATTTATTTGAGAAGAGAAATGTCAGCGGGCCTTTGAGGAAGTTAAACAATATTTAATGACACCTCCTATTTTGGCATCCCCTATCCCAAGGAAACCTCTGATACTTTATACGCCTTAGATGACTCTCTCAGAGCCCTCTTAGCCCAAGTCAATGATGAGGGTAAAGAAAATGCACTCTACTACTTGAGTCATTGTCTAATACTGACGGAGATAAGATATCCACCTGATGAGAAGCATTTTCTGGCGTTAATTTTTGCCGCCCAAAAGCTTAGACATTACATGCTTTCTCATAAGATTACCCTAATTTTGAAAGTTAATCCATTGCAATATCTGATGACTTGACCAACACTCTCCGGACGTTTGGCAAGATGGTCAATGATCTTATTGCAATTTGATATAACTTTTGTTCCCCTTCGTGCTATCAAGGGACAGATACTAGTAGATTTTCTAACTATGCACCCACTTCCAGCTGGGTCCTCTCTCAACAACGAGTTACCAGATGAGCGAATATTACAAATGGAATTTTCTAGCGTGTAGCGCTGGGAAATGTACTTCGATGGCGCTTCGTCAGCCGGGAAAGACAAAGGATCAGACATAATTATACCAAGCAAAGCAAGGATCAGTTTGATCTTTATTACGCCATATAAAAGTATGTTGAGGTTCTCGTACCACCTTATAGAGCCGTGCACCAATAATGAAGCAGAATATGAAGCTTTAAGCACCGAATTAAAATTGGCAATTTAAATGGATATAACAACATTGCCATTTAAGGTGACTCTCAACTTGTCATCCAGCAGGTCGCCGGACAATACAAAATTATGAAATCAAGATTAGCAGAGTACCATCAGTACACAATGAAACTTCTGGAACAGATTGATGAGGTGACTTTCTACCGGATTCCTCGGGGAGATAATGCCCATGCAGACGCTCTAGCAAAACTCGCTAAGGAAATGACGTGTCCCTCGGAGGATTCCCTCGAAGTCATAGTACAAGGAAGGCGAGCCGTGTCTTGAAACAACTTCAAAAATCTGTACAAGCTTGGAAAAGAAGAAATAATAAATACAATTACAGACATCAATGAAGATTGACGCAAGTCATTAATAGAATATTTGCATACTGGGAAGTTGCCAGAAAATAAGTTTGAGGCGCACCACATCACAAGGAAGGCTATGTCTTATGCCCTGGTAGGAAATGTTCTATATAGAAGATCATTCGACCAGATGTGGCTACGGTGTTTGAGCAGAACTGAAGCACAGAATATTGCAAAAGAAGTACATGTTGAATTGTGTGATGCTCAACAGTCAGGGCCAAAAATGAAAATGAAGATCAATATACTCGGGTATTATTGGCCAGCAATGATGTCTGATTGCATGGATACAGCCAGAAGATGTCACCAATGCCAAGTACATGGCGTGGCCTTACACCAACCTCCGAATGTGTTGCACCCAACTGTTGTCTTGTGGTCATTCGAGAGTTGGGGCACAGACATAATAGGTCTCATAGACCCTCCATCTTCCAAGGGACACATGTTTATACTTGCCGCTACAGATTACTTCTCTAAATGGGCAGAGGTAGTACGGTTACGTGAGGTTACGACACAACACCTCCTTCAATTTTTCAAAAGCCAACTCGTCTACCGTTTTGGAGTACCGCAAAGAATAATCTCTAACAATGGGACAACTTTCAAAACTACAAAGATCAATATTTCGTCAGAAGACAAGGGATAAATTAGAGATATTCTACGATTAACTATCCCAAAGCAATTGGTCTGGCTAAAGCTTTCAACAAGACACTGGTACAGCTTTTGAAGAAGACACTGGATGAGAACAAATGGATTGGCACAACAAACTGTTAGAAGCCTTGTGGGCCTACCGGACGACTTTTAGGACTCCTACTTGGTGTACACCCCATATGCTCCTATATGAAGCCGAGGCCGTGCTACCGCTAGAAATCTAGGCACCATCTCTCAGAGTTGTCATTGACAACCAACTCACAATGGAAGAAAGTGAAAAACTCAGACTTGAAGAACTGGAAAGTCTCGAGGTAAAACGACTAGAAGCACAACATTTGGAGCTCTACCAAGCAAAGATGGTACAAGCCCATGACAAATTGGTTCGCCCAAGGGCATTCAAAGTTGGTGACCTCGTGCTTGTGCTTAAAAGGTCTATTCTTGCACGCCACAAAATAGGCAGAAAATTTGAGCCAACTTCGGAGGGACCATTTTTCGTTGAGAAGGTCTATACAGAAGGAGCCTACCAGTTAGGGGACTTCCAGGGTGAAAGACCCATGTTACCGATAAATGGACGATACCTGAAAACCTATTACGCAACCTGATGCCGCTTACCTCTACTTGCTTTTAAACTTTGAAACTTTGATTATTTTAAGGTTATCTATGTGGCCATACATCTATGACCAGGTCCAAAATTTTTGTAACAAAATTAAACTCAACATAATAAAATATTTTTGAAAATTATACACATAAAAAAAATGACCAACTAAAATCAAATTTTGAAAACATATTTTTGAAAATTAAACATGATAAAAACAACAAGAAAAAAAATATTGAGTGGATTCTCTCATTTTCAGAGTTTCTTACTCTTTGTGCGCGCAACAAAACTATCTTTATCTGCATTAACCCTCTTCACATCCCCGCAAAATCTCACATTCTACACAAAAACTCACAAAGCTTTATAAATCTAGTTCAACAAGATCAACCCTTTTCGCATGATACATTTCTGTAAATTCAACGCTACTAACTCTCTTTTGAGAATTGACCTACATTTCAATTCTCATTTTCGAATGAGTCCTATACTTCTGACTCACTACATTCGAGGTCGGTCCCTATATTCTGACACTCTCTTTTAAGAATTGACATACATTTCAATTCTCAGTCCTATATTTCTGATTTACTACATTCAAGGTCGGTCCTTACATTCTGACACTCTCTTTTGAGAATTGACCTACTTTTCAATTCTTAATTTCAAATCAGTCCTATACTTCAGATTCATTACATTCAAGGTCGGTCCTTACATTCTGACACTCTCTTTTGATAATTGACATACATTTCAATTCTCAGTCCTACTTTTATGATTCATTACATTTGAGGTCGGTCCTTACAATCTGACACTCTCTTTTGAGAATTGATATACATTTCAATTCTCATTTTCATATCTCTGATTCATTACATTTGAGGTCGGTCCTTACATTTTGACAC
>NEWO01000430.1:63530-102307 GCA_003013225.1 Phalaenopsis aphrodite | reverse complement strand
TGACACTCTCTTTTGAGAATTGATATACATTTCAATTCTCATCTTTACATTTTTGATTTATTATATTCAAGGTTGGACCTTACATTCTGACACTCTCTTTGGAGAATTGACCTACATTTTAATTCCCATTTTCAAGTCAGCCCTATATTTCTGATTCACTACATTTAAGGTCGGCCCTTACATTCTGACATTCCTTTTTAATAATTGACCTATATTTCAATTCTCATTTCTGAATCAGTCCTATATTTTTTTATTCATTACATTCAAGGTCAGTCCTTCCATTCTGACTCTTCTTGTCTTTTTAAAATTGATACTTAAATTTCAATTCCCACCTCGGGGTCAGCATTTATCAGCACTTATATACTAACTCCCATCCTTTAGAAATTTCTGAAATTTCATAACTCAAAGTCCACTCTCCAATCCCCAGCGAGAGTCCCAACTTCTTGACTTAATCAAACACTCACATGTTAATTCCCCAGCATAAAGAAATCACACACACAACCCTACACATATTTTCGGGTCAGTTGACTTAGGAGTTTGTATTGGTTTTTGTTGATCTCGTTGGTCAACGCTAATACGCCCGGTGTGCCTGCCTAGCACACCACACCTATTGGGGGTCCATTTGTTGACCTCATTTTTTGTTGAGGTTTAGTTTTTTCCTCTTTAGTAGCCAAAGGTCTAGTCATAGAACTTTCTTATTGACTATTCTTAGAAAACTAGAAAAGGCACCCTCACCACTAGAAATTCCAAACCCTTCTCTACTCAACTTGAAGTTTTGCATGTTGGTTTCAACCTCTAAATACTTAGTAAGTGGGGTCACTATGGGGGAAACTCAAGATGATTCACCCTTAGGACTGCTGGACCCTAAGGTTGACCCTAGGAGTTGGTCTGGAGCTAAGGCACTCACTACACTCATCTACACTCATCTACACTCACAATCATTCACAACCCTGAACTCAAATTTCTAGCCTAGGTCCCTTGATCTTTTTAGGATACTCAAGTAGAGGGTCCCCTAAACGTACGAGCCCTAAAGCTATGGGTTGACTAAGACCAGTACATAGAGGACCCAAAATGGGATTTCCTTTGGTCCATGGCTCATTTAGGGTGATTAGTTACCAAGTCCAATCAAAAATACCAATCTTGGCCTTTTACCCTTAAAACACCCCCAAATTACCAAAATACCCCTCTTGGGCCCAAAATCCCAAAAATTCCAAGAATTCTCAGAAAATATCAATAAATCCCAAATATTCCCATTTTCACTTTTCTCAACTACCACATGACCCAATTTTGCCAATTTGACCATCTTTAACCAAAATCCCCAAATTTTTCTTTAAGGGCCCAAATTCCCCAAATTCAACCCAAATGTCCATCAATTTGATCTCAATTGACCCCAATATCAATCCTAAACTCAAATTCACTTTTTACATGACCAAACTAAACCAAGTTAAAGCTTAATTGGCCCATTATTTGAGCCTAATTTTGATTTTGGTCAAAACCCTAATTTTGTCCATATGACCTAATCTCACCAAATTGAACCCATAGCCTAGTAATATGACCCCAATTCATGTTTCAAAATCTTCATAACATTCCTACACATCACAATAAACCATCAATTAGCCTTGTTGAAGCCTCAAATCCATTTGATTTTGGCCTAAATCCAAAATTCCCAAATTTAGCCCCAAATTGGATAAGTCCCCAAATTTCATCCAATTGATTGCCTTAACCAAAAAATTGGCATCCAATTCATGTTTAAAACTCTTCATAAGGTCCCTTTTGACTATTTAAAATAATAAAATTGGACTTAGCCCAAGGCTAACCCAAGCTAGACCACTTCCATTCAAAGGAACAACAAGATTAAAGTTCAAAATTCCCTCAAATTGACCCTTCAATTGAGCTCAAAACCACTTCCATTCTTCACCAAAGTTGTTCCTTATGATCATATACACCAAATTCAACAATTAATTGGGTCAATTGACATGGCTAGCCTAGACCAAACCTAAGACTTGGTCATTTGTACCCATTTGGACACATGCAATAAATGTGACCTAACCACCCTAAAGTCACCAAATTAACTTCATCACAGCCATTAGTTAGACTTAGTGACCAGTCCAAACACTATGAAACCACCTCAATCATGCCATGGAGCAAAGTTCCCCAAATTAAGGGATTTTATTTTCAAAAATGCATGTGCTTAAGGTATCCTTACCAAAATTAGGTATTATTGCACTAAATTGCTGTGACATATTACCATGGGTTCTCTGAGCTCCTAGCCACCTCCCTCTGGCCGGCCAGCCAGCCTAGTGGCTGGAAAAGCAAAAAACTAAAAGCCACCCCATGGCACCTCAACCAAATTAAAGCTAGAGGCCAGCTCAGCCAAACCAATTGATGGAGCTCCTCTGCCCTCCACCTAAGCATCACAATGCACCCAAGCTTATGCCCTGAGAGCCACTCCCATGGCCATTTTATGAAAAATCACCTCCACAGCCATGGGAGGTGTGCTGAAATTTCTTTAGTGAGGCCTCTCCAAACTTCACACAAAGCTTCTCTAAGATCCCCTTAATGCATTTCAACTGTTTTCCCTCACTAATTCCCATTACCGGAGCTCAATTTTGAGCTTGGAACCTTGCCGGAAACCAGGACAGAACCCAATACACCTCCACAGTCCACCGAAACTCAAATTAACTCTACCCACACCTTCATAATAGTGAAAGAAGCCAAAGCCCCATAAAATCCCCCTTCCACAGAGCCTCTACCATAGCTCTAGACCAACACCCAAATCCGGTTGTGATCGAATTCATACGTAAGCCTTACACCAAGACCAGAGACTTAATCCCTAGCCTCTTTGGATCACAACGAACGTGCCAAGAACCTCTGATCGAAGCTTCACTTCTCAGAGCTAAGGTTTAAAACCACACCTCATGTCGAGCCTATTTTGATTCTAAATTTGATTAGGCTTAATTTAATTACATGATTATCGTATGGATGTGTTCGACTCACTTAGACGAGTCCATAGAACCAAACCTGAGGTGATTGGTTGAGTCTAGGCTGAGATCTTAGGGTTTTAGTATAGACGGTCACGGGATCATTCTATCAGGGACGATGACGGGGAGTTGTTTGATCGAGCGTGTATCAAATGGGCGGAGGAAATCGAGTCGGATAGCGCTTCGAGGCATAAAAAGCGGAACGCGTGGCTGCTGACATGGATGGCAGCGTCAAATAGGAGTGCGCCGTGTGGAGTTTCGGAGCTGCTTAGGATCTAGTCATCACACACGGTTTAAATAAAAAATAGGGCTTTTTCTATTTATTTAAACTCCCTAAATTTAAAAAAAATCCATAACTTTGTGCAAAAAAATCACAAAAATAAAATAAGCATACCCTCTTGCTCAGTGAACAGAGGAGAAAAATGTGGAATAAACTTCAAGTCCATTTGATGCATAAAATATTTTTAATTAATTAAACACTCTTTGGGATCATTTGATTCTCCATGCATATTGATAAATTACCTTGGCTTGAAATTTTGGCATATTGTAGCCTCTGTTAAGAGAAACATCCTCTAATTTTTCCAAAGTCGGATAAGGTTCTTATACAGAGAGTCATCTTTTTCAATATCTTGCACACTATTTCCTTAAAATAATCATGTAAATTAGCATATTGATTAGGAAATTCTAAGAAAATTTTGGAAGGTCCACCATGACCAGAGAAGCTTTTGTAAATAATTTCATGAGTCAAGTCATTTAAAATGCACTAAAATTTTACAAACACTAAATCACTAAAATAAGTAATTTTGGAAAAAAAAATAAACATTTAAATGACTTAACTTTTTAATCTCCACTATCTTTTATGATCCAGAGAACTCACTACAAAAATTTCAAAATATTTTGAGTTCATTTGATAACTTAAGTTGATTTTTAAATATAAATACCACTTTTGACAATTAAATGATTTTTTAAAAATCAAAATATAACTAAAAAAATTATGAAACTTAGTTTTTTGAGTTCTCTGTGCTCAGGGATATTTTATAAAAATAAAATAATATTTAGAATAAAAATTTGATTTTTAGCCTTTTTTAAATATTTAAAATAATTAAAAATTCATAAAAAACACAAAAATAACAAAATTCATGGAAATGTTCTAAACTGCTTCCTAATCACTAAGGAACAATTAGAATATTTTTCCTGATTTTATAAATAAAGATATTGAATTTCAAAGCTTAAAAATAATTTTTAGAGACTAAAAATGAGTTTTCACTAAAATAATTCCAATAAATCAAAGAAAAATCAAAAAAATATAAAATTTGCTTCTCTAGGTTCTCTACCCTCAGAGAGATTTTCCAAAGGCACAAAACTAAATTTTTATCATTTAAAATACTTTATTTTTATTAACTCAAAAATTTAAATAATTTTTGTAAATCACACAGAGTTCAATAAATAATGAAATTTAGTCCAAAGGCTTCTCTGGTCTAGGTTCACCTCCAGTAAAAATTTCCAGAGATTAGGAGTTACCTTGGTCAAGTTTGGAATTTTCTTTAGAAAATCCTATTTTTGCATGAAAATAATTATATAAAATAAATTAAATTTTAAAAAATTGCATTTTCTCCTCTGATGTCTTAATTGACCCATGAATTAGGTAGGATAAATATTTCAAAGTCATTTGAATTGAATTTGACAAATTATGAAGTGTTAAAGCCTTAGGGGCAAATGTGAATTTTGTAAATTTAGCCTTAATTAACATATAGGCTTAAGTTAAAGAGGGAAATGGGCAACCTCTAATCTTAATCAATCTATTTGATGTTTAGAACACAAGGGGTCAATTGGTAGAAACCAATCTCACTTTCTTGATTAAGTTAATAAATTTCTAAATTATTAAAAAATTTGGAAGTTTATTAAAATTAAATGATCCTGCAATTAGGGGTATGGCTTTTGAAGTCAATAATTAATCAATTTAATACCCCTATTTTGATTTTCAAATAAAATCCAAATCATGAATCATGACGACTTAAAGCTTAACCTTTTCAAAACTAATTAAGACACTCACCTAGGACTTAAGGGCTTAGTGGTGACTTAGGTCAAATCAAAATTGACTAAATGAGGATTAGAGAAATAAACATAAAATAATCAACATCCTTGAAACACCACTAAGCCTAATTAAAAAAATTTTGGTTAAGTGTTCAGGTTACATCAACTTGCTCTTTAAGGAAATTCTCTCGCATAATTTTCAAATTAAATGATAAATGATAATTACCCCTTTCTTAGGGATAATTAAGACATCAATGTTCACTGAGCATTAGAAGTATTCACAGGATATAGTACCGTCTTAGGGATAATTAAGACATCATGTACGCTTTTACAGTTTATAGTACCGTCTTTCTTGTGCCATTTTCCTTACATGCTTTATTCTTACATTGTTTCTTTTTATACTTCCATGTATGAAAACAAAATAAACTTGCATGTTAACCAAAACCAAAACCGAAGTCAAAACTAAAATCAACCAAGAAAAAATCCATCGCCACAACATTCAAAATTTAACCACAAACATCACACAAAACTACAATTGCAACTAAATTAAGATGTCTCTATCGGATGATCAGGAATTCCTCACAGGAGGTAACCTACGGTTGCTAACGTGGCTTCCCATAGTTTAAATGAAATTATGGAACTCATTAAGTTGGGTTCTGTAAGTTCATTTGGACAAAGTGATTCCAATAAAAAATAGTGGTGTCGGAACGAGGGAACCGTATGATTCTAACCGGTGTCGTTGTAATCAACTTTAATATGCCCCTATAAAATTTGAAGAACTTCAACCATAGGGCCACCTAATTTGACACTATAACTTGACACACTAGAAAACTCAAACTCGTCGCGGTGAGGAACTTGGAGTTAGCATGGTGGGCAGCACGGCCTTCTTCAACAGCAAAACCTGTCTTCCCCAGCTAAACCATTCCTTCCTTAGACTTAAACAACAAAGCCATAGGACTTCGAGGTTGCTTGCTTATGCAACGTAAATCCTCACCTTATCTTTAGGCCTTTGTATAGCCTTGTTATACAATATAAGCTCTAACTCGTCTTAGGATTCCGAAGTTGTTGTCCGTCACATCTTCCACACTGTTTGTGTGATCGCTTCACACGAATATAAGCTCTAACTAATAAAATTGGCAGGATGAAACACTTAAATATTTCTCCTCAAAATTGAAGCCAAACATTAGGATAGCTTGAGAAGTCACTGAGGTTTTCCTCTGGATCCATGACATCCCCTAGTTCTTCGTCCTTTGAATCCTACAACAAAATGTTCCAAATTTGAACCAATTCTCTTTCACACCTCTACGTCTGATCTCATTAAAGAGTCCTACCCTTTGAAACTCCTTGAAGATAATATTTCTTGATTTTTATCGAGAGTCTTCTTAAGTGACTTTGGTCATTTAAGATGTAATTAACTATAGGGGCTTGCCTTATAATAAGCATGTCCGAACCCAGCTTAATATAAACCCTATTTAATCTTTTATATTAAATAGGGAAACTTGTTGGCAAATACAAAGGTTACACAGACCAAACGGACGTCATACTTTCCTTATTTTATTTGATCGAGCCTCATCCTCAAGTCTTGTGTTTATCCTTCGGGATAGATACAAGATTTGAGGTACAGTGCTCTTTCATTTTAAACTATGAAAAATATGGGGTCAGTTTGATTTCATACTTCAACGTCCTTCCGAAGCGGGAGACGGGATTTCGATTCCAACGATTGACAGCTTCTTACGGGCAACTCCCCACAAAACCCCAGATTGCGCCGACACACATCTTCATCTTTTTCTTATAAATCTTAGCACTCTCATATGATCTATTCCTTATCTCTTCAAGCTCATTTAATTGTAATAGTCTTTTCTCACAATTATCTTGTAAATTATAACTAAATTTTTTAATAGTCCAGTATTCTTTTGCTCAACTTCAATTGGTAAATGACAAGTTTTCCCAAATATTAGCCTATATGGGGACATTTTTATAGGAGTTCTATATGTAGTCATATATGCCCACAAAAGATAATCAAGTTTGACTGACCAATCCATTTATGTTTGATTCATAGATTTTTCCAAAATTCTTTTAATTTCATGATTGGATAATTTAGCCAAACCACTTGTCTGAGAATGATAAGTAGTAGCAATTTGATGGTTGATATGATATTTCTTTACTAATTTCTCCATTATTTCATTTCTAAAATGACTTCTCACGTCATTTATGATCACTCTCAGCATCCTAAATCTATAAAATATGTTCATTCCTAAAATTTTGCAACACTTTGAGCATCAAATTGAGATAAAGCAACAGCTTCTATCCATTTGGATAAATAGTTTAATGCTAACAATATATATAAATTTCCAAAAGAAAGTATAAATGATCCCATGACATCTAATCCCCGAACGTCAAATATCTCAACTTCTAACATATAATTGACTCATTCCTTCAAGAAATATTACTTAAATGTTGGCATCAATCACAAGTTTTGATATAAGCACTAACATCTCTAAAGATTTTAAGCCAATAAAATTTAGATTGTAAAATTTTGTATGTTTTTTATCAACACCAAAATGTCCCCCAAAATAAGAATCATGAAATTTTTGGATAATTTCATAAATTTCTTTTAAAGGCACGCATCTTCAAATAATTAGATCTTTCCTTGCTAATAGAGAAATGGGTCATCCCATAAATATGTCTTAGCTTCAGATAAAAATTTCCTCTTCTATTGGTATGTCAGACCATATGGTATAATATCACTAACAATAAAGTTCACAACGTCGACATATCATGGAACACACCACTCATTAATATTGAATAATTCTTCATCTAGAAAAAATTCATTAAGTTCTTTTATAAAATAGAGTGATGTTTCTAATTCAAGCCTGAACATATGATCAACAATTTGATTATCAGCTTCCTTTCTATCTACTATTTCAATTTCTTGCATAAGAAGATTCCATCTTACTAGTCTTTTTTTGCATCTTTCTTTTTCATTAAATATTTAATAGCATAGTGATTTGTATGTACAACACATTTTGTTCCAATTAAATATGATTTGTATTTATCAAAAGTGTATATTATTGCTAATAACTTTTTCTCAGTTGTAGTATAATTTATTTGAGCTTTATTAAGAGTTCTACTAGCATGGTAAATTACTTTAAAAATCTTATCATGATTTTGTCCTAAAACAACTCCAATAGCATAATCACTTGCATCACACATCAATTCAAAATATTTTTCCTAATCTGGTGAAACAATAATTGGCGTAGTGACTAATTTTTCTTTTAATAGCTCAAAATCTTTTAGGCACTCCTTATCAAAATTAAAAATTACATCTTTTTTGAGTAAATGGCATAGAGGTTTAGCAATTTTTGAGAAGTCATTAATATATTGCCCATAGAATCGAGCATGTCCTAAAAAACTCATAATTTCCCTCACATTTATTTGGTAATTAGCGATCACTTGAATTTTTACAAGAACTACTTCCATACCATTTTTTGATATGAGATGTTTTAAAAAAATTCTTCTTACTATCATAAATTGGCATTTCACACAATTAATGACTAAATTTGTTTCTTCACAACACTTAAAAACTCTTGATAAATGTTTAAAACATGGTTCAAATGAAGTTCCTAACACTAAAAAATCATCCATAAAAATTTCAATTTCTTTTTCAATTAAATCACAGAAAATAGTCATCATACATCTTTGAAATGTAGTAGGGGCATTACATAAATCAAATGGCATTTTTATAAAACCAAAGGTACCATAAGGACTGGTAACCATTGTTTTCTCTTCAACCGTAGGAGCTATTTATATTTGGTGATAACCAGCGTATCCATCCAGAAAACAAAAGTATTTTTGCCCAGCTAGTCTATCTAGCATTTGATCTAGAAAGGGTAGTGAAAAATGATCTTTCCTAATGACGAGATTTAATTTTCTATAACCAATGCATATTCACCACCTTGTCGGCGTTATTTCGGGTTGGTTTGTGGGGAGTTGCCCGTAAGAAGCTGTCGGTCGCCGGAATCGAAATCTCGTCGCCCGCTTCGGAAGGACGTTGAAGTATGAAATCAACCCCATATTTTTCATAGTTTTAAAATGAAAGAGCATTGTACCTCAAATCCTGTATCTATCCCGAAGCATAAACACAAGACTTGAGGATGAGGCTCGATCAAATAAACTAAGGACAATATGACGTCCATTTAGTCTGCGAAACTTTTGTATTTGCCAACAAGTTTCCCTATTTAATATAAAGGATTAAATAGGGTTTATATTAAGCTGGGTTCGGACATGCTTCCTATAAGGGCAAGCCCCTATAATTAATTACATCTTAAATGACCAAAGCCACCTAAGAAGACTCTCGATAAAAATCAAAGAATATTATCTTCAAGGAATTTCAAAGGGTAGGGCTCTTTAATGAAATCGTACATAGAGGTGTGAAAGGTGATTGGTTCAAATTTGGAACATTTTATTGTGGAATTCAAAGGAAGAGGAACTAGGGGATGTCATGGATCCAGAGGAGAACCCCAGTGACTTCCCAAGCTATCCTAATGTTTTGCTTCAGTTTTGAGGAGAAGTATTTAGGTGTTTCATCCTGCCAATTTTATTAGTTAGGGATTACATTTGTCTAAAATGATCACACACATAGCCTGAAAGATGTAAGGATTTAGGTCATGACAAACGACAAAATTGGAATCCTAAGACGAGTTAGGGCTTATATTATATAGCCGGGGTTATACAAAGGCCTAAAAATAAGGTGAGGATTTACGTTGCATAAGCAAGCAACCTCGAAGTTGTATGGCTTTGTTGTTTAAGTCTAAGGAAGGAAGACTGGTTTAGTTGGGGAAGACAAGTTTTGCTGTTGAAGATGGTTGTGTTGCCCAACATGCTAGCTCCAAGCTTCTTGCCGTGACAAGTTTGAGTTATCTAGTGTGTCAAGTTATAACATCAAATCAGGTGGCCCTATGGTTGAAGTTCTTTAAATTTTATGAGGGCATATTAAAGTTGATTAGAGCGACACCGGTTAGGATCCTACGGTTCCCTCATTCTAGCATCACTATTTTCAATTGGATTCAATTAGTTCAAATGAACTTACTAAACTCAACTTAATGAGTTCCATAATTTCATTTAAACATTGGGAAGCCTATTTAGCAACTGTAGGTTACCTTCTCCGAGGTATTCCCGATCATCCGACAGAGACATCTTAATTTAGTTGAAGTTGTGGTTTTGTGTGATGTTTGTGATTAAATTTTGAGTTGTTTTATATTTTGCATGTTGTGGCGGTGAATTTTATCTTGGTTGATTTTAGTTTTTGTTTTGGTTTTGGTTATGGTTATGGTTATGTGGCTATCCTGATGGTTTTAGTTTTCATGCAGGGTGACATTATTGTTTAGTATGCAAATTTGCAGGGTATAAAAGTACAGTATGAAAGTATAAGAAAGACAACGCTGAAAACTGTAAAAGTGTACATGACGAGTCTTCTCATTCCACCACCTGAAACTTAAAATGCATGTTAAGACAGTTTATGAAGAGCAGGAATGGTAAAATTTTGTTAATTTTCCTAACCCTATGTCATATCTTGGTGAGTCCTTAAAAATTTAATTAAGGATGATTCCATTGAGCAAAGGATATTAAGTTTAATAGGCCTCTAAGGTATCCAGCAAGTTAAGAGGGGGAAAAAGGTTCATGCCTCCTTCTCACCAACTGGTGAAAAGCCTCGAGTCCATTTAAACTTATTACGTTGCTTAATGGTTCATCCTATAAATTTCCTTATTACTCAGTGAACATTGATGTCTCAATTATCCCTAAGAAAGGGGTAATTGTCATTTATCATTTAATTTGAAAATTATGTGAGTGAGTTCCCTTGAATGGGAAGTTAGTGTAATTTGAACACTTAGCCAAATTCTTAATCCTAATTGGGCTTAGTAGTGTTTCAAGGATGTTTGATTTAATTATGTTTATTTCTCTAATCCTTATTTAGTCAATTTTGATTTAGCTTAAGTTACAACTAAGCCCTTAAGGCCTAGGTGAGCACCTTAATTAGTTTTTAAAAAAAAGTGTTAAACTTTAAGCGGTCATGATTCATGCTTTGGATTTTATTTAAAAATCAAGATAGGGGTATTAAATTGATTAATTATTGACTTCAAAATTTACACCCCTAAGTCCAGGATCATTTAATTTTAATAAACTTCCAAATTTTAATAATTTAGAAATTTATTAACTTATCTTTTTAATGAGGAAAGTAAAATTGGTTTCTACCAATTAACCCCTTGTGCTACCCATTTTCCCTTCTTCACTTAAGCCTAAATGTTAATTAAGGCTAGAATTCCAAAATTACACATTTGCCCCTAAGGCTCTAACACTTCATAATTTGTCAAATTCAATTAAAATGACTTTGAAAATTTTTTCCTACCTCATTCATGGGTCATTTGAGACATCAGAGGAGAAAATGTGATTTTTCAAAATTTAATTTATTTTATGTAATTATTTTCATGCAAAAATAGGATTTTTAAAGAAAATTCCTAACTTGACCAAGGTAAATTCTAATACCTTGAAATTTTTACTAAAGGTAGACCTAGACTAGAGAAGCCTTTGGATCAAATTTCATAATTTTTTGAATTCTCTGTGATTTATTAGAATTATTTCAAGTTCTGGGTTATTTTGTAAAACTAAAATATTTTAAATGGTGAAAATTAGGTTTTGTAGTTTTGAAAAATCTTTCTAAGGTTAGAGAACCCAGAGGAGTAAATTTTATATATTTTCTTTATTTTTCTTTGATTTATTGGAATTATTTTAGTAAAAAAAACTCATTTTCAGCCTTTAAAGATTATTTTTAAGCTTTGAAATTAAATATCTTTATTTAGAGAATCAGAAAAAATATTATAATTATTCTTAAGTGATTAAGAAGCAATTTAGAACATTTCCATGAGTTTTATCATTTTTGTGATTTTTATAAATTTTTAATTATTTAAATATTTAGAATAGGCTAAAAATCAAGTTTTTATTTTAAATATCATTTTATTTTTAGAAAATACCCCTGATCACAGAGAACTCAAAAAACTAAGTTTCATAATTTTTTGATTTATATTTTGATTTTTAAAAATCGTTTAAGTGTTAAAAGTGGTTTTTATCTTTAAAAATCAACTTAATGTGTCAAATGAACTCAAAATATTTTGAATTTTTTATGATGAGTTCTCTGGATCATAAATCACAGTAGAGATCAAAAATCAAGTCATTTAAATGTTTAAATTTTTCAAAATTAATTATATTAGTGATTTAGTATTTGTAAAATTTAAGCATATTTTAAATGACTTGACCCATGAAATTATTTCCAAAGGTTTCTGTGGTCATGGTGGACCTTCCAAAATTTTCTTAGGATTTTATAATCAATATGCTAATTTTCATGATTAATTTAAAGAAATAATGTGAAATAACTTGAAAAATATGGGTCTCTATATAGGAACCTCCTCTGACTTTGGAAAAATCAGAGAATACTTCCCCTGAGAGAGGCTACAACATGCTAAAATTCCAAGCCAATGTGATGTGTCATTATGCATGAAGAATCAAATGATCCCAAATAGTGTTTAATTATTAAAAATAAAATATGCATCAAATGGACTTGAAATTTGTTCCACATTGTTCTCCTTTGTTCACTGAGCAAGTGAGTATTTTTAATTTATTTTTGTAATTTTTCTACACAAAGTTATGAATTTTCTAAGTTAAGGGTATTTAAATAAATAGAAAAAGCCCTATTTATCTATTTAAACCACGCGTGCTGACTAGATCCTAGACAGCTCCGAAGGCATGCGTGGCACGCTCTGGTTGGACGCTGTCGTGCACGTAGCTGCTAAGTCGGCCCGTGATTTATGTCTCGAAGTGCTGTCCGGCTTGATCTCCCCCGTCCATTTGATACACGCTTGATCGAACGACTCCCCGTCATCATCCCTGATAGAATGATCCCGTGCCCATCCACACTAAAACATTAAGATCTCGGCCTAGTTACAACCAAATCACTTCAGGTTTGATCCCATGGACTCGTCTAAGTGAGACGAACACATCCATATGATTAAGGTGCCATGAAATAAGCTTAAGTAAATGGAGAATCAAAATAAGCTCAGGAGGAGGAGAAGTTTTATACCTTTGCTTTGTGAATGGAGGCTTCAATCAGAGGCACTTGGCACGTTCGTTAGGGTCCAAGGAGGCTAGGGATTGAGTCCCTAGTCTGGGTGTAAGGCCTAGGTATGAATTCGACCAAGCTCGATTTCATTTGTTGGTCTACAGCTATGGTAGAGGCTCTGTGGAAGGGGGATTTGATGAGGCTTTAGCTTTTTTCAGTATGATGAAGGTGTGGGTGAAGTTAATTTGATGGACTGTGGAGGTGTATTGGGTTCTATCCTGGTTTCCGGCAAGGATTCAAGCTCTAAATTGAACTCCGGCAATAGGAATGGGTGAGGGAAAATGGTTGGAATGCACTGAGGGGATCTTAGGGAAGCTCTGTGTGAAGTTTAAAGAGGCCTCTCTAAGGAAATTTCAGCACACCTCCCATGGTCGTGGGAGGTGAGTTTTTAAAAAAATGGCCATTGGGTGGCTCTCAGGGCATAATTTTGGGTGCATTGTGGTGCTTAAGTGGAGGACAAAAGAGCTCCATAGTTTGATTTGGATGAGCTGGCCTCTAGGTTTGATTTGGGTGAGGTGCCATGGGGGTGGCTCTCGGTTTTGGGCTTTTCCGGCCACAAGGCTGGTCGGCCGGCCAGAGGGAGGTGGCTAGGAGCTCAGGGAACCCAGAGGAATCCATCACAACAACTTAATGCAAATGTGCTTTGATTTGGCAAAGATATCTTAAGCATGTGTATTTTTGGAAATAAGATCCCTTAATTTGGGGGACCTTTGGTCCATGGCTTGATTTAGGTGATTTCATGGTGTTTGGGCTGGTCACTAAGTCCAACTAATGGCTGTGGTGGAGTTAATTTGGTGGCTTTAGGGTGGTTAGGTCACATTTGGTGCATGGGTCCAAGTGGGTGAAAATGACCAAAACTTGGGTTTGGGCTATGTTAGCCATGTCAATTGGCAAAAATAATTGTTTTATTTGGTGTATATGATCATAAGGAACAACTTTGGTGAAGGATTGAAGTGGTTTTGAGTCCAATTGAGGGGTCAATTTGAAGGAATTTTGAACTTTAATCAATTTGGTCATGTTGGGCTAGGCTTGGGTCTAGCTTGGGTTAGCCTTGGGCTAAGTCCAAATTGATTGTTTTAAATGGTCAATTAGGACCTCATGAAGATTTTTCAACATGAATTGGATGCCAATTTGGAGGTTAAGGCAATAAATGGGTGAAATTTGGGGACTTAGCCAATTTGGGGCTAAATTTGGGAATTTTGGATTCAGGCCAAAATAAAATGGATTTGAGACTTCACCTATGCCAATTAATGGTTGATTTTGATGTATAGGAATTTTATAAAGATTTTTTAACATTGAGGCCAATTGACTAGGCTATGGGTTCAATTTGGTGAGATTAGGTCATATGGTCAAAATTGGGGTTTTGACCCAAATCAAAATTGGGTTCAAATCATGGACCAATTGAGCTTGGATTTGGTTTAATTTGGTCATATCAAAAGTGAATTTGAGTTTAGGATTGGAATTGCACTCAATTGAGATCAAATTGATGGACATTTGAGTTGGATGTGGGGAAATTTGAGTCTTTAAAGGGCAATTTGAGGATTTTTGTTAAAGATGGTCAAATTGGCCAAATTGGGTCATGTGGTAGTTGAGAGAAATAAAATTGGGAATATTTGGGATTTATCAGGATTTTCTGGGAATTTTGGGTCCAAGAGGGGTATTTTGGTAATTTGGGGGTGTTTTAGTGGTAAAAGGCCAAGATGGGTATTTTGGTAGAGTTAAGGTACCAACCATCACCAACAAGCCATGGACCAATGGAAATCCCATTTTGGGTCCTCTACATAGTGGTCTTAGTTAAACCATAGCCCTAGGGCTAGTAGGTTAAGGGGACCATCTATATGAGTATCCCAAAAGATCAAGGGATCTAGGCTAGAAATTTGAGTTCAGGGTTGTGAATGATTGTGAGTGTAGATGAGTGTAGATGAGAGTAGTGAGTGAATTAGCTCCAGACCAACACCCAGGGCCAACCTTAAGGTCCAGCAGTCCTAAGGGTGACTCATCTTGAGTTTCCCCCACAGTGACCCCACCTACTAAGTAATTAGAGGTTGAGAGCAATATGTGGAACTTCAAGTTGAGTGGAGAAGAGTTTGGAATTTCTAGTAGTGAGGGTTCCGTATCTAGTTTTCTAGTAATAGTCAACAGGAAAAGTCTTATGGCTAGACCCTAGGCTACTGAAGAGGAAAAAACTAAACCTCAACCAAAAATAAAGTCAACACACCCTATAACTTGTCTTGTTGTTATTAACTCGTTAAGTTCATTAAAAGTCAAAGTCACTCCTTCTTGCTTAGGAACACAGTGTACTGGGCTAATCCATGCACTATCCAAAATAAGGCAAACAATTTCAGTATCTAACCATTTTAAAATTTCTTTCTTAACAATTTCTCTCATAACAAGATTCAATCTCCTTTGAGGATCAGCCCTGAGTTTATTGTTTTCCTCCATAAGAATTCTATGCATATAAATTAAAAGACTAATTTCTTTAATATCAGCAATTGTTCATCGAAAGGCTTTCTTATACAACTTCAAAGATTTCATTAAATTCTCTTCTTCCTCTAGAGTTAAATTTCAGAAAATTATAGCCGGTGATGTTGAGGAATCACCTAAAAAGGCATATTTAAAACGTTTAAGAAGTTATTTCATTTCAACTTCAGGAGGCTTTTCAATCAATGGTAAAAAAGATTTATCTTTTTTCTTTTGTGTCCAAAACTTTAAGACTTTCTCAAACATAATTTTATTCTTCCTCATGAAAATTATCAAATTGCTCTAATTCCTCTTTATTCTCATGTTCCGCCTCTTTCATTTCAAATTTATCTTCATAAGTCGCTTTGAAATGACATTCACATAGATATCTTATTACATTCATCATCTTTACCTTTTGTAGGATACTTCATCGATTTTGAAATCTTAAAAGTAATCGTTTGATCATTGACGTGCATAGTTAATTCTCCTTTCTACACATCTATCATTGCTCTTCCCATGACTAGGAAAGGTCTCCCAAAACTGATAGGTATCTCTTTATTTTCCTCCACTTCTAGCATAATGAAATCAATAAGAATGATAAATTGATCCACTTTCACTAAAAAATCTTTTATAACTCTTTTAGAATATGTTATTGAACGATCTGCAGACTGCAAAGTTACAGTAGTAGGGGATATTTCTCCTACTCCCAATTTTTAAAATATTGATAATGGCATGAGGTTAATGCTTTCACCTAAATTACATTAAGCGTTTTCATAAAGTTTGTCTCCTATTACACATGGAATTGTGAAGGTACTAGGATCTTTGAGCTATTCAGAAAACTTTTTCTAAATTATAGCACTGCACACCTTACTAAGTGCAACAGTCTTTTTATCTCAAACTTCCTTTTTTTTGTTAAGAATATGCTTCATATACCTCACATAGCTTGACATTTGTTCTAAGGCTTCAGCAAATAAAATATAATTGTAAGTTTTTTAAATATTTCTAGAAATTTTGAAGGTTTTTTATCCAACATTTTTTGATGTAGTCTTTGAGAAAATTGAGGTGTTGGTTTTTCCAAGTCAATTTTTAGTGGAGAAATAGGTCTCTCTAAACCTTTTGGTGTGTCCTCTTTATGCTCTTCAGTTTCTTCTCTCTCTACTTCAATCTCTTTTTGAACTCTACCTTCCAATTCTCTTCCACTTCTAAGTTGAACAACTTTTACTTGCTCTTTATTATGGTCTTTTGGATTTACTTCTGTATTACTAGGTAGTATTCCTTGGCATCTATTACTTAATGAATTTGTTATTTGTCCCAGTTGATTCTCAAAATTTTTAATATCAGCTCCTTGACTTTATAACTGATTTCCCATTTGTACACTACTTCTTCTATAGACAACTTTTTTCCTTAAATTGTGGATTACTATTAAAACCTGGAGGATAAGTGTGTCTATAATTATTATTACCTTGGTTGTTACATTTTCCCAATAGGTTTACTTAGTTGTTCCCCTTATGTTGATTATTACCAACTAAATTATTATTATTCCAGTTAAAGTTAGGATGGTTTTTCCGACCTGGGTTATAATTTGAATATGGATTATTTGACTTATTATTTATGACATTCAAAGTTTCTAATGATGTTTGAGAATCTACCATTTGACCTAATGAATTCTCTTCAATTGTTGAAATTATTTGAGAAAAATTCGTTCAAAATGGTCTAACTTTCTTGAAATTGTAGCAACTTGATTTACTAACATTGTAAAAGCATCAAATTCATGAATATTGGCTACTTTATTAGGATTTACCCTATGAGAAGGCCATTAAAAATTATTAGTAGTCATCTCTTCAATTAAAAAATATGCGTCATGAAATGGTTTTGCATCAATGAACCACCAACAGTGTCGATAATAGATATAAGAGATCCAACTAATCAATTATAAAATATTTGAATTATTAACCAATCTGGAACAATATGATGTGGACACTTTCTCAGGAGCTCTTTAAATCATTCCCATGATTCATAGATAGATTCCCTTTCAAACTGACAAATAAATGAAATATCATTTTTAAGCTTCGCAGTTTTTATAGTGGAAAAAATTTAGCTAGGAATTTATGCGCTAAATTACCTCAAGTTTTGATAGATCAAGGTGCTAACAAATTTAACCATATCATAGCCTTATCTATCAGTGACAATGAAAAAAGTGTAAGTCTAACAACATCATCTGAATTAGCATCATATTTAAATGTATCACACTATTCTAGAAAATTGGCAAGATGTAAATCTGAATCTTCAGTTTCTACTCCCCCAAACTAATTATTTGATACCATTTGATTAATAGTAGGTTTAAGTTCAAATGAATTAGCCACTACAATAGGTTTTTGAATACTAAAATGAAGTTCATCTACTATAGGGTTTGCAAATCTCTTAAAGGTCTAAATTCTTGTTGAATTTTAGTATTTTGATTATATCGGTTTGTCATTTCTTGAAAATTTTGAGCTTTTTTTGTATCTTTGATTTTATTTTATTTTTCTAATAGCTCTTTCTATTTCAGAATTGCAAGGCACTAATTCTTTAGAACCTGAAATACACATACATTACTATAAAATAAAATAAAATCACACAAATAAGAACTTTGATTAAAACAACACTACGATATTCTTATAATAAATCTAAAAGTTTAAGTAAGGCTTTCTAAAAATAGAAAATTGTTTTCCAAAAATTTCCTTCAAATTTTACTAAATTTTTCTTTTCCTCCCTGACAATGGCGCTAAAAACGTGATCCTCTTTTTTTTATACTTATGCTTTTGACTCCACTGCTAAGAACTAGATGAAAGTTTCCTGACAATAGAGGTCAAAGACTCGATCCTTATTAGGTATGATAGTATTATAACATAGGTGCAGCTAGATTCTTGATCCTCTTTATTTATATTTCTTTCTTTACAATGATGCAAAAAACTTGGTGTGTTTTTCTTTTAAATATTGGGACACTACGCAAGTATACACATCATTATCAAGTGTTATAAGATTTTTTTATTAAGCCCCTAATTATCAAACCCACAGGGAGAACTATAAACTCTTAAGAAGAGATTATATAACAAACTCTACTTTAAAAAAGAGCCTTTCTTAAACAATAGATACTATGGTAGGAATGAAAGTTTGATTCTTTTTAGCAATTTTGATAATTGAAAATAATGTAAACAACTAACTAAATTTAATTAGAATTTTTTAAGATTAAAGCAATACAAATAAATTATATTTTTCCTTATTATGAATCAGAAACAAGTAAAAGAATTTTGTTGTGAAAGTATTTAAATTGTGTCGTGCCAAATAGGAGCAATATTATTTTTTACCCTTACTATAGATGCTATAAATAACACTGGCTAATATAAAGGTTGAATAGTCATGAAGACGAGCTAGGTAGAGAAGGTACTAGCTCTCACTCTAGAGTTTCCTCTTTTCCCTCCACCTAGGGGCTAACCTCTTGTATCAAGACCTAAGATAATAAACTGAATTGGGGACTTTAGTTTGTCACTCTAAAGTTCTCTAACTTTACACCCTTCAAAGTTTATTTCTCTATTTATTTTCACTCAACCGTATGAATTACATTTTCATTCATACAATCTCATGTGTTTCTATCATTAGTTGACAGATACAATACCATCACAGATCTTAAATGTTCTCACAACAAATATTAACATATCAATTGGCCAGATCAAGAAGTAAATGAAGTACAAGGATTAAATCATCACAACTTATTCCAACCTTAGAGTTCAATACTTCACTCAACTTCCTTCCAACACTTAATTATTTATCATTTTAAGGAAAAAGAAAACTACTCATAATTCCTGGAAAAAATACAACAACAATTAAATTTAAAAGTAGAAATGATGAAAAAATAAAAGAAGTCTAAATTAAAACCAATTATAGTCACAAAGATTAAACTTATCTCAAATTCCTCTCCACCAAATGCTTGATGTTTATTTGAATATCTTACTTTCTCTCACAATCCTCCCTAGATCTGGTTGTCCAACCCTAGATAATTAAAATCTATCTATCTCACTAATAAACTAGAATGGATTCTTACTTAAAACTATCTAATCACTTTCTCCTTCACTAGGAATGAGAAGAGTGACAAGAAGCCCTAAATTAAAATTCTACAACTGGTTACTTTCTACTCCTAAAAATATCCTAAGTCTTCTATCTATCTCCTCTCACTTTTAAATTTAATCCAAGTCTTCCTTTTTATAGTATTCTAAAAGGTGATTTGGTGTCTCCTCAAAATTTGTTCACATTCAATAAATCTTCCAAGAGTTGCCTCTTTTCAAGAGCCATTTTAATGTATTTTCATGGCCATTAATTGTAATCCTCGTTTTCACCAAGAGTTGCTTCAAACACCCCTTCAAAATTCATCCAAAATTCCTTAAATTTTCATCATTAACTACCAGGCATGTAAGCGCGAGGTCTTTGGTGCTTCGACGCAACCTGCTCTGTCTTCTAGCGCACAAGCGTCATTCCTAAGTGCTTATGAACCACAATTCATTTTCATTTCTTCTTCATTTTTGCTTTAAATTTGACCCTCTTTCACTCCTTTCACCATATTTCATTCATTTAATTGTACCTTAAAGAAAAACACACAAATACCTTCCATTAAAGCGTAATAAACTAAAAAATAGGTATTAAAATGTGCACGTAAATACTATATATTTTAGGTGTATCAGACGCCACCCTTGATTTATTTTGCATGTTATTAGGGTTTTCTAACTTTATTCTGAGGGGAAAAACATTCAAAACCCCAAGAAAAAGGATAAACCTAAACTAAACTATCAACAATGCAACAAAGCTTTAGAATAGTTCAAAATCCTTAGGAATCTACTACCTTCGAAAAAGAACTTTGATGTTCCTTTTATTGATTACTACTTTTGATTTTGTCGAGAATAAATTTTAGCCTTAATCAAGAATTTTTTTACATAGTATGATCTGCCTTAAAATTACCTATTTTTAGTGCATATTTTATGATTGTTTTATCCATATTTTTAGTTATATTACTCTTTAATAGAAGTTATTTTGTATGTTTTTGGTTTCAGGTACATGAAATGGACATCTAAAGAGAATGAGGGAAAAATGAGCAAACATGGTGCAATTCCTATGGTGCCATAGAGCCCCCCTTGGTGCTATAGTGCCACAGACGGGTGCATTGGAGCTATAGCTCTTAGACTGGCGCTATTGTTCCTGTAACTTCCTTTCTAAAAGATCCATTGAATTTGGCCAAATTTTGAAGGGGTGTTTGAAGCAACCCTCGGTTATTATTAGAGATCTAATGAAATGGATGAAAATTTGATGAAAAAAAAGACATTTTGGCAGCACTTGTAGGCTTTACGAAGTCCCATTTTTGTGATTAAGTGTGAGTTTAAGTGTGTTTTGTGTTGTAAGAGTAAAAGTTTGGAGAATTCTTCAAGGACAATCCAAAATTTTTGTTGGGGAGAACACATAAGGTAATTTGTATTTGTGTTTAAGTTTTTGTTTCTAAGACTTGGATTTCAATAAAAAATTTAGTGTTTTTTTTATTCTCTATGAATTCTAAGTAGTTCCCTTTCTTTCTCCTTGCTCTTGGGAATTAATCTTGTGGGATAAGAATGATTTAAAGATTTCTTTTTAATTTTAAAAATTGTGATGAAATTTTCACTAATTCTTCATTAACGTTACAAATTGGACACTTGTGAGGTTAAAATCTGTTGAGAAACATAAAGACCTGGGAGGGATATGATTTCACCCAATTAGTGAGTGTCACATTTCATTCTGCGCAGAGTCATTGCGATCACCTAAGGGGGAGTGCAAATAGATAGGGAGATAATTTTTTATGGGCATAGAATTGATGTTTCTAGGGTGATAGACTAGATTATTTTACTAATTAGGTTTAGATTTTGGATCGTAAGGGTCCCTAGTAGGTCCTATAGATAGGGCATAGTGGGTAATATGGAGGTGAGAGGCTAAAATATACTCAACTACTACACAAGCTGGTGAAAACTCTAAGTTAGCCAATCTTTTTTGCTAACACCAGAAGGGGGTAAGGAATAGAAAGGATTTTATTTGTCACAGCACATCATCATATTTTTTAGTCATTCAAATCCTACATAGATCAATATCTCATTGTAAAGGGGAAAGATCTTTACATATTATTCAAACTCGTTAGAATTACTTTTATTAAACTGTTAATCATAATTGTTTTTATCTGCTTTTAATTTATTCTTAACCGTTGCGATCATTTCATTTTTATTTAATCTGAAATTTAAATAGAATTTACTTTCGAGTTTTGCAAGCCAATTTAAAAGAGTTCAACTATCCTCATGGGATCGATACTAGGGTTTTTAAAGAAAATTCTATATTACTTGAAACAATATGTATACTTGCGTAGTACCTCTAGTGTGAATTTTTATTATTTATTTTCCATAGCATTTCATTTTTTCACACTAGCAGATGAATATAATTTGGGTCAAGTTTTTTACAAAAAATTGAAGATTAAAAATACACAAAATTGAGAGGCAGTCATAGTACTGACTACTTATGATGAAATTAACTATAGGAGCTTGCCCTTATAACAAGATTTGGAATCTAGAATGAGTATATTAACTTGAACTCTCTGGTTATCTGCTTTCATAAGGTCTCCTTTGCTGTAGTATCCTTAAAGCAATCTGAACATATGCTTTAAGGCTATCAATGCAAAAATTAGCCTTTATGAAAGCTTCCCGCAGTTCTTTTGTTTATTTTTGTTAATCGACCTACTCATGTTAATCAAATCCAACTAAATGATCAGACCAACTTGGGCTAACTAGGGTTAACCTAATTTAACTAAATCATCAGGTCAACCTGACCTACCTCAGGTTAATCTAACCCAAATAAACCATCAGACTAGCCCGACTTAATTTGAGATAACCCAATATCCTTATCAGCCCAATATACTTTAGGCTAATCTACATCAAACCCAACCTATTGGGATAATCTAACTTAACTCAGGCTAACCAAATATAACTTTTTCCTTAGGTTAATCAGGGTTAAACTCTGATAGACCCAAGTTGAAACTCAATTTTAAACTTGACTTGAGTATCAATTTCAATTTAACTAAAGAATGAATTAATTCTAAGATAACTTAAACTTAACGAGTTAAAGTTTAATTAACATTGACTTTATTTAAGTTAATATTAAGTTGATTTAATCCAGGATATTTAATTTGGATCAGTCCAATTTAACTTGGTTTGCTTTTAAGTTAGTTTGACTTGGTTTAATTTGACTTTTTATAAGTTAGTTTAAGCTGAGTAATACTAGTTTGATTCCGATTAAACAAGTTCAACTTGAGTCAATCCAATTAAAATTGAGTCGACTTAAACGAGTTTGAAGATTGTCTAAGGGAAAACCATTTTGACTCAAGCTAACTTGGATTATTCGGAGTTTCATCTTATATTACTTTAACCTAAAATATACTAATGTAGGCATATGTGACTAAAAGCCAAGAAGGGTTTTTATTTCTTATTCAAAAATAAAAGCATATTTCACCGCAATCGGGAACAGTTTGGGCTACAATATTCAATCAACCTAAATTAAATAACATAAAATTCATCCTAAAAGACATTAAAACTAACACTTGAACAAAAAATAAAATAAAACTTGATTTGAAGGTATTTTGGAGAAGGCAACTCATGGCCGCTAACAAACTACCTTCCAGTCACTAGTTAGTAATCAAATTGCAAAGTGCAAACCCCTATGACCTTTGGACAACGAAACCATAGGATCCTAATTGGGTCATCCCAAACAAAATAAATGATAAAAAAAATTAATTGGCTAAGAAGTCATTATCAACCTAAAATTTTCAACCCATTAAATCCGAAAAAAATATTTAAATTAAAATGAAACCCTAATGAACAAGGATCACAAAATGTAACTTTAACCCAACTTTCTGGGTTTACGAAATTCTCTGAGGTGACACAATCTATGGTTGTTGATAAAGTTAAGAGTAGTTTTTACTACCTCTCACGCTAAGTAAACTAGGGTACCTCGATGAACCCGGGATGACGGAGCCATATACATCTTGTTCGGGTCATCAAAAATTTAAATAAGCTAAATTAATGAACAAAAACATAATGTTTTATACTAACTTTATTTTGCTGGGCTGCTAACGACAAAAGGTGGATGTCGCCTTACAGTTAATTTACAAGTTATTAGGGTGTCTTAACTTTATTTTGTAGGGAAAAACATTCAAAACCTAAAACAAAAGAATGAACCTCAATTAAAATATTAAAGACACAATAAGGCTTTAGTATAGTTTAGAATCCTTAAGAATCTACTACCTCTAAGAAATAACTTTGATGTTCCTTTCTTTAGTAATTACATTTGATTTTTCTAAGAACAAATCTTAATATTAGTCGGGGGTTTTCTTAAGTAGTACTCACTACTTAAGATGTAATTAACTATACGGGCTTACCCTTATAGGAAGATGTGGACTCTAGAACGGGTATATCAACCTGACCTCTCTGGTTATCAGCTTTTGTAAGGTCTCATTCATAATTATATCTTTAAAGCATTCTAGACATATGCTTTAAAGCTATCAAAGTGAACATTCGCCATAAACGCTTTTTGTTCACTACTTTTGTTTGTTCCTATTATTGTCTGCCATAGTTCTCTAATTTTTCATCTCTAAGGTCATCCATATGATCTGAGATGAAGTATTATTAAAAGAATAGGGTAACATAATAGAAGATAAATTGGAAACTCTATGATAACTACAATGATAATGACATTAAATTCAACAACATAAATGAAGTTCAACAACAGTAAATAATAAAAGCGGTCAACATGAGTTTGACGACTCTGTTGGGGATAACTTCTCCCTCCATCTCTAGTTAATAGTTTTTTTTCTTCTGATCAGGGTAATGTGCCTTGTATAGGCTAGATTATCCTTCACTTATAGATAGATTTTGCTCATTTTAGTCTTGAACAAAATTTCATTGGCATATCTCTTACGTTTTATGACAGACTTACATCCTGATAAGTTTCGACGCGTTAAGCATGTCTATGAATACTTTAGCTTTCATAAAATTAGCTTTGATTTCTTTAAGAATTAACATATAACCTAATGAATACTTCTACCTTGCCCCCAAATGTGCAGTTTAGTGTGTTTAATTCTATGTTACATTTTCTCAAAGTTTCAACATTTCTTTTAAGTCTTTGATATTCTCTTTTGATGATTAACTCTTATAAAGGACATCATTGTTATAAAATTCATGTTTTTTATTTCTGGTTAGTAAAGAATACATCCATCATTCTAAGATAAATGTCACTTATGTTCTTAAGCATAATGAGCATTACATTATAATAAAACATGCCCTGTCTAATTATAAATATAATATTCTTAGCATTTGTGTTGTGTATCTTGATTATGTGGTATTAAAAGAAGACATCAAAGCAACTCATGATCAAATGGTTAATGATCCCGAGAATATAGTTGTGCAAACTATATAAAGTAGACTCCGCTATGCAACGGTGCTAAAAGATTGATGCAATAGTTTATGAATAAGAAATTTTAGAAATTTATGTTGAGATTCTACCCAAGTATACGTATCGTTATCAAGTAATAAAGGACTTTCTATTTAAACCCCAAATACTGATCCCAAGGGGAAGGTTTAAATTTGAAATGATAAATTAACTAGGAAATTCATAGAAAATAAAATGAAATTACTGTCACTAATTTCGAATGTTGAGATAGTATCATAATTAAATTATTTAACTACTAGCAAAATTGAAGTGCAATGTTTAAACAATAACTACTAAACTATTAAACTATGTTTATGTGATGAAGATTTTTTATGTGGAAAGGCAACATTCCCAGTACAATGAGATTTTGGTAAAATGAGATGAGATAAATGGTTTTAATATGTATTGCGCTAAATAGGAGAAGTTTTATGTATGTACTCTGATACAGTGCTATAGAAAATCATTGCCTAATCTCAGGTTTAGTCCCTAAATCTATGGCTAGGCTACGAGGATAAAGGCTTCCACTCCAGAGCTCCCACTTTCCTTCACCTGAAGGCTAACTCTCACTTGTGTTCTTTAAACACTAAGACCGAATTATGGATTTTAGTCTGTCGCCCTAAAATCTCCAATTCTACACCCAACAATGTATATTTCCCTATTTATTTGCACTTAATTCCATGAACAAAATTCTCCTTCATGGAATCAAATGTGATCCTCATTATTTGGATATGTTGTTTTATGGTGGTTAATTATAAATACTATAGATATTTTATAATTAATGTGGATATGTTGTTTTATGATGGTTAATAGCTTCACCTCTTAGATGGTGGATAACAGTGGAGCAGTTTGGACGACCACGTAAATTTGTTGTCAGCAATCGCTGGCTCTACACTTGGGTAAGTTTACTTATTATATTTCCTTATTTTTTGGACTGATCTATTCTATTTTTAATAAATGCAGAACAATGAGTTCCAGACATTCAGAGAAGTCCGAGAAAGTGATGTGTCGTTGCGGACTACCGTCCTTGCTATTCACGTCACGCCAGACACAAAACTACGGGAGGCAATTTTACAGGTGCCCGCGGTGGGGACAAAGACCTGAAGACTGTAAATTCGTCAGGTGGACGAACAATGCAACTGTTTCTACGATATCCCAATTGGACACAGTTGCTAGGAGTACGATAGTACCACAATAGGAGACCACCTCATATGGTTCGAGTTCTTCCATGTATACCGCACCCCATCAAGACACGTTTGCTCGGGGTTTTAAGGTATCAGAACCGGGCAACATTCATCATAATGTGACTTTAAATGTTAAACTCAATATTGTCATATTTCTCATTGTAATTTTAACATGTTATTTCTTCTTTTTTTAGGTCTTATTATAATCCATATTAGAGTTTCATAAATGTGTAATGAACTTTCATATATATCAGTATGCTTTTTTGATGTAATCACAACTTTTTTGAGTTATATAAATACTATTAAACTTTTTTGCATTTTCATTTCTTGACATTTGAGAAAATAACATTCTGCTACACAGATTATTCATTCAACTAAAAAAAATTACAAATAAGTTGTTTACAAAACGCACTAACCAAGCAGCTAAACAACTTATTCAAAACAAAGGCAGAATAGTCAATTTTATAGAATCAGCTGTTTTCCAGACACACTAACCAAACAGCTAGACAGCTTATCTGGATCAGCTGGTCATCAGCAGATTATCAGGATAAGCTGCTTATCAGCAGAAGCTGGATAAGCTGCAGCTGCCCCAAACAAACCCTTAATTCCTCAGCAACTGTACCAAAACTTAATAACAATTATAGATTTAATAAAGATGGATGTATAAAATATTCAATAATTGTAAAGTCACACTTATCAACGCAAGTATACGTATCACTCAAGTAATATAGAGATCTAATGGAGTCTTAGATATCGATCCCACAGAGAGTATATTAGAACTACGAACTAAGATTTTAGAAAAGTAATAATTTAATCGCAACAATGTAATTCAAATTGTTTATGTCACTAATAGACAATTGAAATAAAAATGTAATTTTTAATAACTCTTAAATAACTAATTATACTAATGAGGTTATTAATATGATATTAAATATATAAGAAAACATCATTCTCTTTGTCAAGAAATTATAAGGAATAGATAAAGTGAATCAGTTCAATTTGTATTGTGTCAAATAGGAGCATACATATTCTTTACCCTTTGGTCCAGGCATAAAAAATATTGACCAATTCTACACTTGTTTACTGAATCTGCGGCTAGGCTAGGAGGATACATGCTCTCACTTTGGAGCTCCCACGTTCTTCTCGCCTGAGGGCTAACATCTACACTTCAGCACCCAAACGATAGGACCGAATTGTGGAATTTAGTCTGTCACTCTAAAATCTCCAATTCTACGCCCGATAATATTATTTCTCTATTTATTTGCACCAAACTTCCAAGGGCTTTGATCTCCATGAATCTTGGATGTAATCTTCACTTTAGTTGTAAAACAATATATTTTAACAAATCAATTGGCCAGATTGAAAGTAAAATAAGATCGAAGTGAAAAGATCATCACAATTTCTTAAACATTTTTATGGCTTCACCAATTCAAATCACTATTTCACAAATCTCAAGACAAGGAGAAAGACAGAGAAAACTACTCCGATCTCATGGGGAAAACAAAACATAACTCAAAATTCATATATAAAATCAAAGTCATACAAACTACAATAATAAATAAACTTATCACTAATTTCTCACCAAGTAAACTCCTCGAAGTTCCTCTGAATATCTTCCTTTCTCTACAACACACAAAATTCCTCTTCGAAGCGGCAAGGAGGAAGAAATCTCTCACTTTCCCTCCACTCTTACAATCTCTCGAAGAATTCCTCACAATTTAGACTCTCTACCAAACACTAATGGAATCTCTCCAACCTTCAGGACCTCTAGGCTCTCTCTAATTTTCGGCCAAAATCTTTTTTTTTAAGTTATGGATGAGCTTTCCCAAGAGTTGACTAAGCACCCCTCTAAAATTCATCCTCATCCAAAGCCTGGTTGGACATAACCGTCGATCTAGCCGTCGGTGGCCTCGAGGGCGCCTTCGGCGGGCCTTCTAAGTGAATTAATTCTGGAGTCTCGGGAAAATCTTGTCGTCGGCGCTGTTGGGCTAGCCGTCAGCGCCATAGTTCAATTCTTCATATTTTGGTCATTTTCACTCCAAATTTTCTCCTTTTTGCATCTTTTTGCTCCAATGACCATAATTCATCATTCCTGCAACAAAACATCAAATATACCTTTCTTTAAAGTGCAATATCATCAAAAACTATAATAAAATATGTATGAAAATCTCAACATATTTTCCTTTGGTCAGTTGCCCCGAATCGGTCGGCATATTACTTTGCCTCGACTAGCAGCTGCAACCTGATTGAAACTTCACTTTTCCTCAACCGACTGCCCCAACCCAGTTGGCATCTCACTTTTCCTCAACCGATCACCCTGACTCGATCTACACTTCACTTTGCCTCGACCAGCTGCCCAACCCGGTCAACATCTTACTTTGCCTCGACTATCAGTATGTCATTTTGCTTCGACCAACCGCCTTGGCTTGATCAACACTTCACTTTGCCTTGAACGACCACCCCGGCCCGGTCGACCCTTCACTTTGCCTCGCCCGGCCGCTGAGCCCCCGATTGATATCTTTTTGGTCTGATCAGTTCTCTAGACCTGATCAACCCACTTCTTGCACGGTGCATGTTTTTTGCATGTGCATATTTGTGCTTGCCTACTTGTATGATGCCTTGCATCTTGTATGTGTTAGCTTGCATGATCAATATCATTTGCTTGTGTTGTACCTCTTTGGGTCATTGCCTCAGCGACATACCCAATTGTCAGACCCCTGCCTCCACGACACGCCCATCTTTAGGTCCATGCCTCGACCACACATACTTTTCTCGGGCCCCTGCCTCCACGACACGACCATTGTTGGGTCACTACCTCCACAATACACCCTCCTCGAGCCCCTGCATGCTTGTTGTGCATGGTAGTATAGTTGGGTATTCTTCTGCAAGGTGTTGTGCCTATACACATGCACACACACATGTACAATAAAAGGGGGATCCTGTAATGATTTCTAACCCTTTGCTTACATGTAGCTCCCTCAATTATAAGACAACTTATTTTACATTGTATGACTTTCCCTGCCAACACTTGTTTTCTGCAGGTCTAGTCTTTTATGTTCTCTTTCATATGTATTTGATAAAGTTCTTATGCCGAGTCTACACAGAAATAAGGCATGGGCACGAGTTTTGAGGTGGATGACTCGTCTATCCACGTGACGGGGGTCAGGAGCGACAACTGTGTCTCGTGCCTTAAGTCTGAATTTTACATTTGTGTATACACTTAGGACCGGACATGTATATGTGAAATTCAACCGTTTTTCCTGCTTTCCTGGGATATGTTGCCAAACTAGCGGCATATGGCCTTTTTTTATATATTTTTTGGAGTGCTTTCTTTTTTGCCTGTCTTGCATGCCTGGATTATTTTTTTATTGTTTATTTCTGTGCATCCGAGATTCTACAAAAAATATAATTTAAGCTTACTAAGAACAATAAATCTATAAATTTTATACTAAAAAAATCCTAATAAAAGATTAAGATAATTAAATTTTTATGATTAAAATATTCAGGACTTTCAAAACCTGTCTTTTATTTTTTTTTCATGTCATTCAGACTTGTTTTAAAATGAGTTGCATGCATGACTATCTCTCCAATCATATTTAATAGGGTCTCCATAATAACCAAGGACTGTTCTAGATAACATCATCATATTTACATGTCCTGGAGAGGAGTCTCTGTGCTTCTTCAACCTGACTAGTATAGCATACATTTTTAATATAGGAGGTTGTATAGTGCACCTAGGTTGTTAGAAGGCTCCCTGACTTATACAGGGTGTAAGATTTTTTGTTGAAGTGTTTCTAGATTTGTAGCTAAACCTCAATTTCTCTCTCTTTCCAGAGGCGTCATCGCCACTTTGGTAAGTGTAAGGCTCACCTCTTAGAGCTCTAGTCGATAGTCATTGAACAAAGCTTACTTTGTTCGATCTTAGGGCTACCTGGATCCCTCGTGCACGACACAATTCACGGATTGCTGATCGTGGATCTCAGTACATGTTGGGTCGACTGCCTTCACTGCCAAATAGATTTGGGGTCTTAGTGGCTTGGGATGACGGGTATGACATACTCTGACATGGTTATCTCTACTTGTTAGAGATTACTCCTCCCCTCCTTTGACTACCTTTATTTAGCCCTTTTGCTTCTTTTGTCTTTGTTGGTATCATCTCGACGACCTGATTGCTGATTAGCTGTCGCCCATTTGAGATATCACGATTTGTCCTCTGCTCTTATGACCCTGATGTACTTTAACATATTGGGATCTTGTTGACCACCTTTTTAGTGAAGGTCAGTCAGCATTTTGCTCGTGTCACACGTGACTTAGACTGACAGATCACATTTGTCGTGTCACGAGTGAATCAAGCTTAAATTGGTTGGATCGTTGATAAAGTTGTTCAGACGAACGCAGATGGTGACACGGACCATGCAGTGGCGTTCAAAATGTTAATTTTACCCATAAAAGTCATCCATTTTCATATGGTTTCGTAAAGGAGCAGGTAACACATAAATCAACACATCTAAATTAAAAAATAAAAATGAAAAAAAAAAAAGAAAAGAAAAAAAAGGGTTTTAAACCCCTAAGCTTGCACTCCCCCCTCCCCCCTCCCCCCTCCCCCCATAGGGCAGGAAAAAATATTACATCAGTACTACGCACGTAGAGTAACGTGCGCAGCCAATGAAATCACGCAACGATACCCCGTACGACACAAAAAAACGGCGTAGTAATACGAAGAATATTCCCCCCGTGTTATTCATGTGTTATTGTGTGTTATTCATGTGTTATTATGTCGTGGGAATATTCCTGGTGTTATAATAATACAATAACATATGAATAACACACAATAACACAAGAATAACACGGGAGAGAATATTCTCCCGTGTTACTGCGCCGTTTTTTTCTCTGTCGGGAATATTTCCCGTGTTATTTAAATGTTATTGTGTGTTATTCATGTGTTATTTTGTCCCGATAATATTCTTGATGTTATAATAACACAATAACATATCAATAACACATGAATAACACGCAATAACACATGAATAATGTGCAATAACACATGAATAACACATGAGGGAATATTCTCTGTGTTATTGCGCCGTCTTTTTTTTCTCTGCCGTGCGAGATGTCGTTGCGTGAATTGATTCGCTTACACATATTATTTTTTTTAAGTGATGTAATATTTTTTCATAGGGCAGACCCTCATTCTCCGATTCTTCTTCGCCCGCGAACTGCTCGCCGGCGGTGGATACTCACGCCAGGGATTCGTCGCGCCTCTCAACTCTTCGCCCGCAAACTGCTCGCCGGCTGTGGATACTCACGCCAGGAAGCCCAGCTTCCTGCCTCCTTCCTCTCGAGCTCTTCGACCCCTTCCCCTGCTTCTTCCTTCGGCGCCGAACGAACCCCCCTCTCACAGCTGAAACCCCGAACCCTTCTTTCCCATTCGAAGCCCTAGCCCCCTTTTCCGTGAAATCCACGGATCGCACCTTCTCGCCGGATAAAGCAGCCCGCCGAATTTATCTATCGCGGAACAAGCGCGTCCGAAAGCCTCCTGCCGCGAGCTTCCTCCACCTCGGCGGCACAGCTTCTTGGTCCAAGAGCTTCCTGCCGCGAGCGTCGTCACCGTCAGCGGACACTGACGGCAGCGCAGCGTGAAAAAGCTTGGACGTCTTCTTTCTCTGGGAGGAAAGCTTTTTCCCGGACTTCATCAGACGTCCAGAACCTTCGTGGTATTGCGATTTTCTTCCCTGACATTTTCGTTTTTAGCTAGCCGTAGGTTTCAGCTTTGCTTTGCTAGGCGTGAAGCTTCCATCGTCCACACGGGTGTGAGCATTCGTGACCCTACACTTACACTTCAACTTCTGGTTATACGTATTCTACATGAGCATTTTTTTTGGCATATCGATCTAATATGCTTCGATTTTATTTTGTTTGGGCAGACATGTTTGAGATATTTATATAAGGGTATTTAATGCACGCAGGCTCTTCTTCTTTTTTTTGTTTCTATTCTGTGGTCATTTCTCTTCTACTGTTCATGTGTCTACTAGTCATTTACGTGACCATAAGAGAGACTTACGATTGACACTCAAAAAAAAAAAAAAAAAAAAAAAACGAACAAAAACGTCCTGGATTTAGTGAGTGTCTTTTTTTGCTGTTTGATAGGATTTAAGTTCAATCCTGCTCAAATCCTGCTACCAAAGAGCACCGAAATGCTCTCCGCATCTCTGTTTCCTCCCTTTAGTTTTTGACTTCATGAAAATGACGCGCCATTTATTGATTTACAGGTATTGCTTTTGAGCGATAAATCAATCCTTTTGGCTATTTGAGTTAAATTTAGCCTAAATACAGACGATGTCGCGGGATAAGAAGAGTAAGAAGCCGTCATCTTCAGCCTCCCGATCTCCAGCGACTCCGCTCCGGCGATTAGCGACCGATGACTCCGATGAGGGCTCTAATAGACGGGTCCTCTCCGATGCCGCTGTTCGATTCCCTTACCTTATATCAGAGTCGGCCATTTGCGGAGTGGTCTGTGGTACAGAAGCTCTCTCCTCCAACCATTCGAAGATTTACCTTTCTCAGTCCTTTTTGGCCTCGTACTCCCTCTGCTCCAACCATCTTGTCTCGGTGAGCTAAACCCTACAACTTTGTGCTGCTCGACATTGATTTATTTATGAACTTATTTATGTAGTTAGTTAAATGGTCACTCTTCTTTTTTCCTGTGATTGAAAATTTCTTCCACTAATTAAAAAGGTGGGATTTTGTTGGAGTGTAGACAATGCTTGTTGATCTCATCGGACCAAAACAAATTGTGGTGGATAATGAATTAATCTATGGACATTAGTGATGTATGTTTCGCTGTAGTGTTAATTATTGCTACCAGGAGGATTGAGAAGTTTCAAGTGGGTTGGTTAGAAAATTTGCTGTTTTCCATGGTTAAAGTTTGCAAATTTTACTAAATGTTATCAGAAAAGGCTGGTATTTGTAATTAGAAGCTGGTAGAACCTAGACAATTTCATTTAACAGAGTTATATATAAATTTTCTTCTCTTTACGCAGAAGTTGGTACTATAATTCTCTCTCATAAATTATAAATATTAGTTCATTTCAAGTTATCTTTAGAGAAGCTGATATATCCTTTTCATAATGTCTGGAGCTTGTGGATGAGGTTATGACAATGTTTATCTTTTACCAAGCGCTAGAAGGTCCTGACCATCAATACCATTGGTCAATGAACACCTCCTGGTCTTGGAGGTCAAAGTTGTCATTTTTTTAAAGAAAATCTCCTAGCTGTGTGGGCAAGTGCACTATTTTGATTATTTCCAATTGACCTTGAAGGATCTCAAGTATCTTTTAGAAGAACCATATGTCATTCACAGGTCTCTCAATAGCTCCATGATGATTCCTACAAATGCCTGAAGCTGATCGACCCTAACGAGGAGGGCTAACTAAGTCTAGGGGTTCAAGATTCAAATTGATTTGCATAAGATCATGCAAAGTGGAGTTATGCAATAAAATCACTGCAAACCGTATCTAGAAGCTCTGTCACCAAGCTTTGAGGTATTGAAGGGGATTTGTTTGCATATGTTGCAAATCTGTAGTGACTTTACTCATATTTTGGTCTATATTAAAAAAAAATTCAATTAAAATTTTTAGTGATTGCTGATACTTTCAGGGAATTTAGTTTCTACTTTAATGTTGCTTTGATTTTGAATTCTATTTCTAGCAAGTTCCGATTCTGTCTTTTCTTTTATAAATTCTTGTTTATAAATCTGTCTGATTCCATGTTGCTGCAAAGCAGGTTGCATTAGCTGGATCAGACAAAGAACCTTCGCACAAACTCCCACTATACAATTTTGTGGAGAACTACATTGCAAATTTCGGAATTGATTCCTGCGATAGCTTATCGAATAATGTGGGATCTTATTTCGCTATAGCCAATGTATCATCTTGTGATAAGGTACAAAATTTCTTAAAAATGTAATTTATTCAGCATGAATAGCTTTTAATTGGCATAAATTCTGTTATTTTCTTAAGCTTCAAAAGAACGAAGCGAGGTTATCGTGGGCTCTTTCTTGCACTATGGGGTTTCCTGCAATTGGCCAACCATTATTTATTTCTCCCATTGGAGATTTTTCAAGCTCTCATTATGAAATCAATATAAACAATACTTGTCATCTTCGCTCCCATAAATGCAGGAACCTGAACTTAAATATGCTTCCATTTACATTTATTGGTTCAATAGATATTGCCTCCATAAAAAATGGATATGGCGAAGCTGAATTGCCTAAAACTCGATCCAATCACTCAAAGCTTCCTTCCGCTTCAAAAAATTATCCTCGCTTGTCTGGAGGTTTTTATTCTTCTGTATTTAATGAGTCAACATTGAAGTTGGCATTGGTTGATGAAGAAACTAAACTTTTACGTGAGAAATTTGCTTATAAATTTCTTTATGGAAGATATTTGCTTCATGGAAATCTTTTTGCTTTTCCGGTATTGGAAAAAGTTCTTTTTTTTACTGTGGAAGATGCAGAACAGTACACAGCTTTCTATGTGGACGCTAAAACAAAAATTTCTTTCTCTGGCACCACAACTGCAGCTAGTGAAAGCTCAACTGGAAGAGTTTTTCCTGAAGAGAATATATCGGAATTTATTAGTGCCGGGGAACTTAATGATAGACCAAAATTGGGCGGTTTATCTAAAGAATTTGCTGATTTAGAGGAGATTATTAAATTTTCATTAGCACAAAAGGATCCTTTACTTAGGTATTTCTTTCCACAAACAATTTCTCCTTATATTTTTTTATTCGTATGGTTAGAATGTATCTTTAAAGTATGAATGTTTATTACTTTATCTAATTTAACAGCCTACTTTGATGGATACATATAGAATCTATGAAAACTTTCTTGATCTTTACATGCTACTCTTCTCAAGCATACAATGATTATTGCATAATATACTGAAGATTAACTGAATTCTGTTTTAACTTGCACGCTTTGGTATTTTTCTTTTTGAAATGAAATGCAAATATATGTTATAGCCAATTATCTATATTTTTGTATATGTTTTTAATTTTATGTAAAGGTTGATGCAGCCAAGTTATAAAGAAGCTGATCCCTCAGTTTGTATTGAATAAGAAATACCACAAATTAACTTTGCAATCGGCTTATGGAAAAATTTTCTTTTCACTTAGAAAGTGACAACAAATAGCTTATAATACCTAGGGCTGTCAAAATGGCTCGTTGATTTAAATATATTTTAATATAGAGTAAGATTTTTTTCCTTTTGCTTAAAATTTATACTTTCATTCCTACTAATAAATAAATCTTTCCCTTTCTTCTAGTTCACTTCATTATTTCCTTTGACTTCCTTTTTTAGGAATTAAATTTAGTTTTTTTTTCCTAGTTCTTTTATACGTTTCTGACTTTTTGTTATTTTTCTCTATTGAATTTTTTAGTAAAGAGATAAACAAGAGAGAGAGAAAGAGCTTATTGTTAGAGTCTGAATTCACCAAAATTTTGTGCTGCATTTCATTTTCATCTGACCAAATGCTAAAATTTAAAAAACCCCTACATTTGGTTTATTTTACACTTCTTTGATTCATTTTTTATGCTTTTTCCTCATTCCTTCAGTTGAGTTATCACTGAAACCAGATCATTTTCCTTTTCATTAAGACGTGTATATTGGCTATTTTGTTACTTAGCTGTTCTCGAGCCCTTTTGATTTTCTACTATTTGTTTTTTATTCATCCCGAATTCAGGTACTCGGGGGTTCTTCTTCATGGTCCACCTGGCACTGGGAAAACAACCATGGTTTCATGCTGTGTTCGTGAAGCCGGTGCTCGACTTTTCTTGGTTAACGGGCCTGAAATTGTTAGTCAATACTACGGCGAAAGTGAGCAAGCATTACAAAAAATTTTTGATTCAGCAAGGACAGCTGCTCCGGCTGTGGTATTAATTTTCGCAGAACTACACCCTTTCTTCGTTCTTTTCTTTGGCTAAAATCATATTTCACTACTGATTTGTGTTGGAATTTGCATGATTACGCTAAACATTTTCTATGGTGCATTCAAGATTTATTTTTCAAGTATCATTTGGTGAGATTATAACCATACAATGAAGACTCTGCACGATGTCAATCTTAAGTGATTAGTAGGGGTCATATTTGCTTAGCATTGTTATGTCAACATTTTGTCAAGTTTATTTACGTTTTTCACCATATAAAAGCAATATTTCCAAGCTAATAGTGGACGTGCATGCTTGGTTACAAAATAATCTATGCACCATTTTTATTAAGGGAGATTTGCATGCATGACAATTAATTCCTATGTATTTACATGTCTAACAACTAAACCTCAAATTTTAAATACATGACACCTTATCTATGCATAAAAAGGTATATTTATCTTCTTAAAAGTTAAAATGGTGGTATTTTTAATGAGATATAAAAGATTTGGGTGTTATTAATGTAAAAAATAAAGTTTAGGTGTTAGATATGTAAATAGATAGAAATTGGGTGGTATAAATGTAATTGCCCACTTTATTAAATATGTTTATTAAATTTGACAGCTAGTGATAGTGACAATAAATCAATTATCGATCATATTAATGAAAATTTTCAAAATAAAGGATGTTGAATGATGGAAGAAGCATGTGATAATACTGTTCTGAAATTATCTGACTTTGCATCTCAGTTCATCGTAGAACCAATAAAATGTTGCTAATTTGTTAAAATGCCTACTATGGGGATAACTTTTTGATATTTGTTGTTACAGTGTCAGGTAAGTACTTAAATTTTGACTATAACTCTTACTTTTAACAATTTTATTATGTTTTTTTCATTTAGATAAATATGGTAGATATTGGTCAAGTTAGTTTCATTGTAGAATATTTAAATTCATGTACTAACCTGGGATGTGATATTCTAATTATTTTTATAAATGTTTAAGATATCAGTTTCAATCTTCTTAAGGAGGGGTTGATGCATGTAATTTATAGAAGTAATCATAAGACAATCATTTTGATAACAAAAAGACTTGCAACTTTTATAAGGGAAAATATTCTGAATACTAATACACAAGAGAAATTAGAGTGTCTTATGGTCTGTTGATGCATGTAATTTATAGAAGTAGAACCTTTTTTGCAAGATGGAAGATTGAGACCTTTTTACTTTGACATATTTTTAAAGACACTATTCCATGAGATTATTGTTTTAAGATTTAGATTTTCATAACATTTTTTTAAAATTAATTGCAGTGCTTTGTTTTTTCATCCAAGTTTGGGAGATCTACTATTAATGGGATCTTTGGTTGCTAGAATCATCTGAGATTCAGATAGAATATAGGCTAACTCTTTGTCTACATCTTGATATTGTATTAAATCTATTTTTATATTATTGAGATTTAACAAACAATTTAGTAGTTAAGCAAATCAATTGAGAAAAAAGTTAAAATGGTCTTATGGACTATTTAATGTAGCCATTTTAGTCTAAAATTATAGATGTATTCAATTTAGTTTGTTGACTCCTCAAATTTGAGGATTCAATGGGCTATTGAAACAAATTTGATGTTGAGGATTCAGTGGGCTATTGAATCAGATTTGATGAGTCCAGGGATTAAATTGGATATTATGTAATCTAGGGCTAAAACAACCCTTTTAAATAGTTCATGGACTTTTTTTCCTTTTTGCTAAACAATCTTTAGGATATAACTCTTAGGATTTTTTAAATTTGGATTTATAGGAGTTTGTAATTCTTATATAAAAAACCTACTCTTAGCTAAACAATTACTTGTTTTAGTCATCGGGATAATTTTTATGCAAATCCTTGTCTTGTTTATGTCCATTTTTTTTTTGGATTGTATTGTTATTCTATATTCACGATAAACACATTAATTTACTATATCATTGTGCTCAAAGTGACCGATAAATGGTATGTGCTACTTACTGTAAATGGAAATGACGCTTTGTTTAAAGTTACACATTGCCTGTTGATGATTGTTTTAGTGTATTAGGGTAGCATTCTTTATGGGAGCTTGCCACACAAGCCTTGGCTTTAACATTTGTTTTGCTTTTCATTTTAGTCGGGTTTTTTCTATATAGTAAGATTAGAAGAAGAATAAATATATCTTTTTTAGAAGAAACCAAATGAATATGATAAAAATTCAAGGACATTTGGGGATGTTATAGGCTACTGTATAGTGAAACTATTAACAATAGTAATGTGTTAGATTATAATGGATAAAAAAGTTGAAACATAAAATTGATGTGAATATGGTTGGTGATAAGGTGATTGCTATCAAGATAATTATAGATGAGGATGTAATGAAGGTGGTTAGTTTGAATGCTTCACAAGTTAGATTAAACGATAGATTGAAAATCAAATATGGGTAGAATATATGTGATGACTGATTAGTGTTTGTTAGGATGTGTATATAGGTTCTAATAAGATCGAT
>NEWO01000430.1:39466-58543 GCA_003013225.1 Phalaenopsis aphrodite | reverse complement strand
CATTGGGCCATTTGTTGGTATTAGATGTACTTGTGGAGTTGCTTTAGACTTTTCAATTATGGTATGTTTACATTAAGGATCATGATTGAGTACATATTATTTTCTATTAGTTGTAGAGATGCTTATGAAGATATATGAAGCAAGCTATTTGGTAGATATTTTTTAGAGTTGATTAAAAGATATTTCTATTTTGGATTTGGGAGTCATTATTTTATTAAGTGAAAACTTATATTAGTGAAGAGAATATTTTGGTGGTTAATGTTAGTATATATCATTCAATATTATTAGAAGATATTATGTTGCATGTGTATCATCAATTTAATTTTTTTGAATATGTTATACAAAGTAATGAAAATATTGGTGTGGATATAGCTTCTAGAGTTGAGATTGAGAGATTAAAATGAAGTCTAAAATATTGTATGACAGAGGATATCTTGGAGAATCAAGATAAGTTTTATAAAATTGTAATTATGTCGATGATATTGTGTGAATATGATATTTTTCAGTAAAAAAGTTTGACATCTAAGTGGAACTTTGATAGAATGTGTGATAAAATTTTGAAGGATAAATTAGTGAGTGGTTGTATATGAACTTTTGGAGTGACATGTATCGGCAGGGGCGAAACTGACCATTTTTATGAGTGTGGGCAAATTTATTATATTAAAAAAATACATGTAAATAAAATGAATAACATGATTCAAAATAAAGTATTGTATTCTATTATCAATCATAAATTAAAATATATTATAAAATTTTTAATCTATCTTGCATATTTTGATAATATCGCATAACTTCATTGAGAATCAAATCAAACACTTTATTTTCAATGTACGGTACGAGATAGTCATTAAGAGTCTATTTGGGGCAGCTGCAGCTTATCTAGTTTATGCTGATAAACAACTTATCCTGATAATCTGCTGATGAGCAGCTGATCCAGATAAGCTGTTTGACTGTTTGGTTTGTGCGTTTGAAAAACAACTGATTCTGGATAAATGACCATTCTGCTCCTCTTCTGGATAAGCTGTGTAGCTGTTTGGTTTGTGCGTTTTGTAAACAGTTTATTTACAGATTTTTTTAATTAAATGAATAATCTATCACGCAAAATTTGTAATTTTCTCAACAAAACGACAATGTATACATGTTAGATATTTTAGAACCAATTAGACCCCTTCAGACTCATTCGGCACATACAAACCACCGAAAAATTTCATATGGAATGTGACAAGTTTGAAAAATTAAAGTTCAAATGTTAAGACATGAAAATACAGAAGAGTTGTTACATTTATATAACTCAAATATTTCCGATCACATCAAAGAAACACAGTTACATATACAAAAGTAAAATACACATTCACACATTAATATGGAGTATAATGAGACAAAAAAAAGAAAAAAATAACATGTTAAAATTACAAGAAAAAAATGACAATATTGACTTTAAAATGTAAAATCATATCACGATGAATGTTGTTCGGTTCTGATACTTCAGAACCCCGAGCAAACATGTTTGACTGGAATATCGTAAAAATGGAAGCATTTACATACATACCAACCAATTCCTATATATTATATTAACTTATCGAACACAAATTTTATTTTTTACATTTATACCACACAAGCCTTTCATATCATATAAAAAATACCATCATTTTAATATTTAAAAAGTAAATTTAATAATGTAAATTTGTAATTTTTTCCCCCTCTTAAGTGTTGATCGAAGATTAGCTTTGAAAATATAACTCATATATGGAATATTAGTGTCAAAAACATTACAAAAACGAGACACTTCATCCATTAAAAAATCCCATCCATTCTCCCTCATCTATATGTAATCGTTACTTGGACACTTACACTAATTTCATTGCATTCTCAATATCCTGATCTCTTTTTTGTAGGGATTGTGATAATTTATTTGTAATACCTAAATATCAATCATAAAATACATTGTAAAGATAAAGTCAAAATATTCATTGCACTGATTAAAATTCCAACTTCAACTGACTGTTGATCATGTATCCATCCAATTTTACAATCTTAAGAACTTTAATTACAAATGCATACATTTTGGTGATACTAATTAAAGTTCGAAAATGTGAGTTCCAACGGGTTTCACCAGCTCGTTGCAAAGAAATTTCTTTATTTAAGCCACGATCACTAAGTAAATCTCCAGTTTTAAGATACAAAAGAATTTTTTCATTGAATAGTTTTAAGACTGTTGCTTCTCTTACAAGAATCTCCTACTCTATTGAGAATTCTTGAAATAAACTCAAAAAGTTGTTTGACTTGCCAATGATTTTTTGCTACTACTATCAAACATAATTAAAGTTGATAAGCAAAANTAAATCTAATAAGAAATAAGTTTACTAATTCCATTTGGAGGATTGTTTTACAAGCCTTAGGAGAGCCTAGAAATAGGATCATACATTAGCAAGGAGGTTTGTTTGTAGAACCACGAGGTGCAAATGATTTTATGGAAAAAAATGCACTGGTAATAGCCTTAAAAATTGGTTATTATTGAGGTTAATAATGATTATAATAAAGGTAAATTTTTTGCAAAAAAGTATTCTTAGTAAAACAAAATGTTGTGGCTTTTGATGATTTATATAATATGCTTAGTACGAAGAATGGTGAACGTGAGAAACTATAATAACTAAGTTTATGGATTAGAGATTTTAAGACTTTGTTAAGTTAAATGCATTATAAGTAAAGATAATAGTGTTTTGATGAAAAATAAAGATTTTGTAAAGGATGAAAATAATAATTTGAAAAATTATAAATGCGAGGTTTAAAGAAAAAATATATCTTAGGGGTGCACAATGAAAACTATATTAAAATATATCACAAATTGATCAAAAAAAGTATACTTTTAAAGAAGATGCATAAATATGATTATTGATGAACAAAATAGATACTCATTTAGAGTTGAAAATTTATGGGGGATATTTTAACAATTTGGCTAATAAATATTTTCAATAGAATTTTTAAGACTAAGATGATTCCAAATTATTGTAAAAGTATCTTGCCCCAACATTTAAGTACTAAGGTAATCTTCAAGGTTGCATGATGTCTACAAAAATCAAACTTATAAAGTAATATTTTGCTTTGAAAAAATAGATTAGTTTGGATAATTTATTTGATTTTATGCCAAAAAAAGAAATTACTATAGAAGCTTTTCTTTTGTATTAAGAAAATAAATGGTAAAATAGAGAGAGCAAACAAATTATTTTTACATGATTTTTAGTGATCTTTGGAAGACATTATCATAAAAATTAATTTGATGGTATTAAGGGTAAAATCTTTGTGTTAAAGATATGTTAACTATTAAAGTTATATTCATTGGGCCATTTGTTGGTATTAGATGTACTTGTGGAGTTGCTTTAGACTTTTCAATTATGGTATGTTTACATTAAGGATCATGATTGAGTACATCTTATTTTCTATTAGTTGTAGAGATGCTTATGAAGATATATGTTCATTAAATGAATAATCTATCATGCATAATTTGTAATTTTCTCAACAAAACGACAATGTATACATGTTAGATATTTTAGAACTAATTAGATCCCTTCAGACTCATTCGACACACACAGACCATCGAAAAATTTCATATGGAATGTGACAAGTTTGTAAAATTAAAGTTCAAATGTTAATACATGAAAATACAAAAGAGTTGTTACTTTTATTTAACTCAAATATTTCCGATCACTTCAAAGAAGTGCAGTTACGTATACAAAAGTAAATACACATTCACACATTAATATGGAGTATAATTAGACAAAAGAAAAAAAAGAAAAAATAACATGTTAAAATTATAAGAAAAAAATGACAATATTGACTTTAAAATGTAAAATCATATCACGACGAATATGAGACACTTCATCCATTAAAAAATCTCATCCATTCTCCCTCATCATATGTAATCATTACTTGGACACTTACACTAATTTCATGGCATTCTCAATATCCTGATCTTTTTTTTATAGGGATTGTGAAATTTATTTGTAATACCTAAATATCAATCATAAAATACATTGTAAAGATAAAGTCAAAATATTCATTGGACTGATTAAAATTCCAACTTCAACTGACTGTTGATCATGTACCCATCCAATTTTACAATCTTAAGAACTTTAATTACAAATGCATACATTTTGGTGATACTAATTAAAGTTTGAAAATGTGAGTTGCAACGGGTTTTGCCAGCTCGTTGCAAAGAAATTTCTTTATTTAAGCCACGATCACTAAGTAAATCTCCAGCTTTAAGATACAAAAGAGTTTTTTCATTGAATAGTTTGGGACTGTTACTTCTCTTACAAGAATCTCCTACTGTATTGAGAATTCTTGAAATAAACTCAAAAAGTTGTTTGACTTGCCAATGATTTTTTGCTACTACTATCAAACATAATTAAAGTTGATAAGCAAAACATTGAACGTTGTATGCTTGAGGATTATCACGAAGAACAAACGCTTTAAAGCCATTAAACAAGCTCCGCATATTAGATGTTGCATCATACATTGGCCACGTACTCTATGCAAGCTTCATGAATGTTTTGCTAATATAGATTCAAGGGTTGCCTTGAGAGTAACTGTATTTATTGAGGAAACATGTTTGATAACAATAAATTTTTCAATAATGTTGTTTTTTTTAATCGACATGTCTCACTGCAACAGCTAGTTTTTCCTTCGTTGATATATCTCGAGACTCATCCATTATAATAGAAAAGTATGAATCAACTATATTTTTTATAATAAGGACAAGAGCGTGACAAAGTTGTTTCGAACCTTTGGTGAAGTCAACTGTAACATTGTACTAGCGTTATCAAATATAACTTTTCACTTCATCATTATGATTAGTAAGGAAATGAAACAATTCTAAATAATTTCCTTGATTAATTGATTTAGATGATTCATCATGGTCACGAAATGATAATCATTGTCGTAAAAAGAATCAAATACAATCAATTGCTGCAGTCAACATAATCTGATATTCTTTTTTTTTCTTTCATATTTACTTATCCACATAATAGGAACACTCTGTATTTATAGTTTCATTAAATCATCACATTTTTGTCTTGCTTTATTGTGAGCGCTATTATGTTCACCAACATGATATAAAAGCTTTTCTTTTTTCTTTCAATTTTTAATTCTTTTACCAACAAAAAAAATCTCCACCCCCTTGACTTGTAGTAAATTGTCCTTGAGGCCTTAATAGATAACAATAAAGACAATATGTTGTGTCTTTTTGCACATTATACTTTAACCAACTTGGATTGCTTCAAACAACTTTGAACTAAATCTTTGTGCAACATTACCCATCAATGTTTGTGGAAAATTTTGATTTTTTGGTTCGTGTGGCCCCTTCAACATATACGCTCTTTGTATTGCATCCTTATCATTAACATCATAATTTCAAATCGAAGGACGATGCCCAGGATCTGCTGGAAGACCGTCAATATAAATTTCTCTCGCTTTTTTCTTTTTAAATAAAGTTCCATTTATTAATGCTTAAAGAAAAAAAATATCATCAATATAAATAATTTAAAATTGATAATAAAATAATTTTAACATGAAATATATGTTAAAAAAATAAAACATTCAAAATCTAAGAGTTCAATATCTTTTAACAAGTAAATGTAAATGGATGCAATAAATTAAAAAAAAAATACACTATCAGCAACTTTTAAAAAACAAGGCACACTGTCGACCGTTTTTAATAAAAAAATGCACATTGTTGGCTTTTTTTTTAATAAAAGAAAATAGGAACATGAAGACCTGTATGTGACTATAGAAATAAAGACTTCGAGCAGTAAATCAATAATGATGGCCACAAAATGTTGAATATGCTACTGAAGCAAAAGACACAATAACTAATTTGAAAAATATATTGCCAATAATGCTTTATCCACTTTAGTTTGAAAAATTCATTGATGTCTAAAATTTATTGGAACGCCAGTTTGCAAAATATGTAATAAGCCAATAACCATATAACTATTAATAAGCTCAAATCAATTCTTAAAAGTTTATTAGTAAGAGCTAAAGGTTAACTAATTTATAAATATACCTCAAGGTTTAATTTTGGAAGGCAAACTATAAGACAGACGTAGAGTGTTCTCCCTGAAAAATTCTTGAGTCAATTATGCGCATGTTTCAGGCACCGGTTGAACTTTATTGTTCCCATATAACAAATATTTCAACTCCCAAAATAATTTACAAAGCTCAACTATTTGTAGAGATAGGATATCATGAATAATAATAAAGTTAAAGTTTAAGAATGATATGCAAATACGTAGAAATTTCCACCGAATTGGACTGTATGTATGTAATAAATCTTCCAAGTATCCATGTTAATTTGGTTGGTGATAAGCATGTTTCTTAAACTTAATTTTTTTTCACAAAAATTCAACAATTTTACAAAAGACTGCAACCATCCCAAATGCATCATTGAGGTGCAATAAAAATCTAACAACTCGCACGTTATTGCAGCGCCAATGAAACATATTATTACAACAACAACAAGTCTTTATCCCACTAAGTGGGATGGGCTACATGAATCCTTTTTCTCCATTGCGTCCTATCGAGATTCATATTTTCATTTAATTCTACTAACAGAACGTAGTACTTTAAATGTGCTTTTTTTCAAGTAATGGCCATGGTAAGTTGGAGCATGTGGGAACCAAAATGCTAACTTCATTAGGGATAACAACCTTTCAATTACCTAGTAAAAAGTAGATATCCATTAAATAGTTTCATTGAGAATGAAGGAAAGTAAATTACTAAAATTTTAAAACATAAACATTAACAGAAAAAAAAAATAAAGCCAAAATGGCCTTGTTCCAAAAACGTATAAGGAATTTTTGGAAATCTTCATCTCAGCCTTACAAAAGCTAAAAAATATCTCCATTTAGTCGCTCTAAATAAGACACCACCTTACAAAAGCTTTCTTTAAGACAATTTTTTTAAAAAATAGGAGGATAAAAAATGGTTCCAATTTTTTTTTAAAATCTCAATCATAACATATCAAGGGATCTTATGTCAAAGTATACTATAAACCAGATGATTGAGAAAAGTGATTGCTTTTTGTCACCATAAAAAGCAAACTAAATCATCCAAGTTTTGAAGGAAACCAAAATTCTCCAATTTTACATGTTTTAGACTTTTAGTGAATGTGGAGTTGGTTGTAGGTCTTCACCAGGAAAGAAGAGAAGTGGTGTGCTGGGATCGACGAGACAACGAGGGAAGAAATGTTCGAGTTGCGATGGCGAACGGCTTTGAACTCCAATCCTTGGGAAGGGCCGAAGGGGCGACCGACTACAAACTCTTTGTCGACTTGAAGCGATGGAGAGGAAGTTTGGACATGCGCAATGAAGGATAAAAAATATAGAAAAGTGGATAAAATTGGTCCTAGAAATGGGAAAGACAAGGATATACTTAAGGATACATGAAAATAAAATGTTTAAGTAATTAGCAAAGAATAGAATTAGATGCTAGTGCAACATTAAGTTGGACCAAATAAAAAATGAGAACTCTTAAAGCTTCATGATTCTCTCACATTTATGTTGTTATTTTTTGATATTTCTAGGCAAACCCATATGTATATTGGTTAATTTAACCTTTTTACCTCATTTTCTCATTGAAATCTAACTACATTCTACACATTAAGAAACGTTTAAATTCTGATTTTCCTTGTTTTCACAGTTTATTTATTTTTACGATGTGCACAGCTCCTTGATCTTTTTACTTAGCAGTCTAGACGTTGATCATTTCACTGCCTGACTAAACTTTCTAATAACATTGCAGAGCAATTTTTTTTTTGTAATGAGTAGTTTGTAATTTCTACATATATAGAGGTTTCTATAGAATATCATTGAGGATTTATTCTTTGGACTCAATAAATATTTCTATTTAATTCATATATATTTATGGATGAAAGCTATCATTCCTGTACAAAACTACAGTTTTTGGATCTCAACATTTTACTCACAATTTATTTTTAATCATCCGCTTGATGCTGTCACTATTTGACATAAGTTTGGAGATTCACTTCTGTATTTTTCTTAAAGGTCTTTATTGATGAGCTTGATGCCATTGCTCCATTACGGGCGGGTGGAGGTGAAGAGTTATCCCTTAGAATGGTTGCAACTCTGCTTAAATTGATGGATGATATTAAAAAATCTGGTGGCATTCTTGTAATTGCTGCCACAAATCGACCAGACAGCATTGATTCTGCCCTGAGACGACCTGGTCGGTTCGATCGAGAAATTGAGATAGGTATGAACTGATGATCCTCATCCTGTAAATTGTTATTAGTATTCCTCTTAGGTTTCTTAAGCTCGCTTTTTTTGTAAACCTGAATTTTTGTGAGTTGTTAGAAATGGAGAATATTTTTTTTATACCAGGCTTAATCAAAAGCTTGATTTGTTTTAAATAGAACATTGTTTTTAGCTCTATGATTAGCATAAGGGCCATTTACATACATACCTTTCAATTCTATGTATTTGCTTATCAATCATCTAAACTTCTCTTTTTTACATTTATACCACCCAATTCTTTCATATCGCATTAAAAATACCATTTATTTAACTTTTAAAAAGATAAATACCCTTTTCATGCATAGATAATGTGGCATATATATAAAAAATGAAGTTTAGGTGTTAGATACGTAAATACATTGGAATTGAGTGGTGTGTATGTAAATCTTCCTTATTATATAATCATGCTTGTTGAAACTATGATATAATAAATGGCACAGCTTCCCCTTCAGTCATTTTCCTTTTTTTTTTCTGCTCGAATATTTTTGCGATCCTACAATGTAGATTTTTCTCCAATTGCTAATTCCTTATATGCTAGCTTGAGCCAATATTTAATAGTTTTTTGCTTATTCCTTATATCAATTTTACATTTTCTGAATACTTTAATATTTCAAATATTTACTATTCATTAAAACTATTAACATAATACTACAAAGGCCCATATATTTTTACACTTATTAAAGGCGGTAGATTTTGCCTTTCGTGACACTGCAAGAATTAAGTATAGTGTTGTCATTGAATTTGGAAATAGACTATGCCAATATGAAAATGTTGCATAGTGTCGAATTGGAGAACATTGTTCTCTTATTAGCTAAAAGGAGTGCCTATGTAATAAAATAAAATGCATAAAGTGTCAAAATAATCTCCTGTTTATTTAGATGTGTCATTTTAGTTTCAAAGTTTATAGAAGTGTCAAATTTTTTATCAAATTGTTTGAATGAGGGACTGAAATAGTCCTCCCTGTTAACTATTTCAGCCCGTATTTAAAAGAAATTGGCAGCTAAATTGACTATTTTATATCCTTTAGGATTAAAATGACCTCCTGCAAAAAGTTGACGGCTCTTTTGACACTTTTCTCTAGAATAAATACAAGCGATGGGAAATGAAGAGGGAAATATCTTCAATTATAAGGATATTCAAACATTAATAGAATCATTTCTCTTGATTAGCTTACAAGTGCTCTTCTTAAGTGTGTTCTTCTATTTGTATTTTCCAACATGGAATGTAAGGTAAATTTATTGTTCCATTGATTTGAAGCTGTTTGAATTCATTTTTTTTTTATTTTCAGGAGTGCCATCTCCAGTCCAACGGTTAGATATATTGCGTACTCTACTAAACCACATTGATCATTCCCTTTGTAATGCTGAGCTCGAGTCATTGGCTTTTGATACACATGGTTTTGTCGGTGCCGATTTAGCTGCCTTATGTAATGAAGCTGCGATGACTTCTCTTTGTCGCTTTATTAGCTTCAAATCTTCCGAAAAACTTTTAAAATGTTCACATTCCAAAACTCGTGCAGTTGATACCGATAAACGAGTTCCTAAAATTCAGGAACCTGGGGAGGTTCCATGTAATGATGATTTAAATTCTATATCATCCTTATTGTCAGAATTGACTATGTCATCAACGCCAGCTTCGCCTGATAGTTCTTGTTGTGGTTCTAAAAGTAGTACAGAATGTTGTTCATATGATTCTCATGGAGACGGGCAAAAGACTTTGTTAAAAGTAACTGTGGAAGATTTTCAAGTTGCGAAGACGAAAGTGAGGCCTAGTTCTATGCGTGAGGTATTATTTTTACATGTATATATGATTCCTCTTTTTTTTTTTTTTTTTTTGCATTCTTGTGTCAACTATATTATCTGGTGTATGTATGGACTAGAAAATGGCATCAATATATATAAATATGTTATTTTCTTTATTGAAGGTCAATTATAGATTCTGACTCGATTTTCAAATAAGGAATTTGTAAAAATGCTCTCCCGGCTCTTTGCACAAGGCCATTTTAGTTTGGAGTTTATAAAAGTATTAATTTAATTATGAAGCTATTTTATGCCAAATGAGGACTATTTTAACCCTCATTAAAATAGTTCATAGAGTAATTTTACATTTTTCTAAATACTGCGACTAAAATAACCCAATTGTAAATAGTCAAGGAACTATTTTGGCACTTTAATTAATTTCAATTAGTGAGGACTTTGAAAATTGTCTCATTAATCTATTTGTCCTTTGATAATATTTAGTTAGTCTTGTAAACAAGCTACAAAGAAAACTTATGAAGAAATTCCATGTATCTATTTTCAACTTATGGCAAAAAATATTAATCCTAGAGCCAAACATCTTAACAATCCCCAAAGTGCGACGACTCTTAGAATATTGATTCAATTTCTATGTCGATGATTATCTGAAAAGAAAAGTATCAAAATGATCTCCTAACTCCTTGTAGGGGGTCCTCAAACTTTGTTAATGGGGGCTAAAATAATCTTGTCAGAGAACTATTCTAGCCCATATTAAAAAAATTCTAGGGACTAATTTAGTTTTTTTTTTATACTCGAAGATTAAAATAATCCCATTTAAATGGTCAGAGACTATTTGGGCACTTTACTCAATATCTGAATATCCATTAAATTGTAAAACAACTTGGTTTTCACTATTTACAGGTAATGCTTGAACTTCCTAAAGTAAGTTGGGAGAACATTGGTGGCCAAATAGAAGTAAAAAGGCAGTTGATTGAAGCAATCCAATGGCCACAAATGCATCCAGATGCTTTCAAACGTATTGGGGTTCATCCTCCTCGAGGATTATTATTGATTGGCCCTCCTGGTTGTAGTAAAACCTTGATGGCACGGGCGGTAGCTTCCGAAGCGAAGCTGAACTTCCTCGCAGTTAAGGGGCCTGAGCTTTTTAGTAAATGGGTTGGGGAATCTGAGAAGGCTGTGAGATCAATTTTCGCAAAAGCAAGGGCGAATGCGCCAGCAATTATATTCTTCGATGAAATAGACGGCCTTGCAGTAACTCGCGGAGCGGAAAATGATGGTACCTCGGTTGCTGGCAGGGTTTTGAGTCAGTTGCTGGTGGAAATGGATGGTATGATACACATTATAACATGAAATTTTACATAAATTAGTAACATTTTTATTAATATAATTTAAACCACATTAGTAAAATCAAATATTATTACGGAAAATAAATAGATTACTGCAACAAACGCATTTGAAAGGAAAAATACAATACGATGATGCCCGGAAATCTAAAATAACAAACACAACTTGTGCTTCTATCTCAACATTCTTCATTACTATTCATGGTTTGAATGCTAGATTCTGACATTCTATATTTAGCAGATAGGAAGTTTTGGCCGGTTTGTTTTAATCCAAGTTTTCAGGGAACTCAAAGTTTTTTTTTTTTTTGAGTTAAAAGTTCTTAATGTTTGGTCATGTGAAAATAAAACTACTATTGAAATTTATCATGCAAAAGCTATTTCTTTTCATCACCAAAAAAAATTATGGGCAGATTTGCAAACGTCAAATATCAATTTTTAGCCTTTATTGTTGAATTCTAAGATACCTACATTAATATGCAAAATAATTCACTGTTGTTTTACTTTGTTCTCCCTTTTAAAAATCTATTTTAATGTTGAGTTATGATGCATTCTTATTGTTTCACCCTTGACAAATGTAACTTTGAACTTCTCACCTTTTGTGTTTTTTACTCGACGTCGTTTATCAGGTCTTGGCCAAAGAGTGGGAGTTACAGTCATTGCAGCTACTAATCGTCCTGACAAGATAGATCCTGCGCTTCTTAGACCAGGTTCTGCCATAACTCAGGGGCATTTACTTACATTTCACACAATTCTTCTATATTTACATATCTAACACCCAAACCTTCAAATTTACATACATGGCACCCAAATCTTTGACATCATGTAAAAAATGTCACTATTATTGACTTTTTAAAAGTGAAATACACCTTTTCATCCATAGGCTTTATCGCCAAAGTGTTACAAATATAACTAACAAATTTTAGGTGTTAGATATGTAAATACATAAGAATTGTCTCTCCTTTTTTCTGAATTTGAATTGATAATAGTGGCATTTACATTCATGCCGCCCAATTTCTATGTATTTACATATCCAACACCTAAACAATGCCTTTTACATTATGCCACCCAATTCAGTCACATCACAAAAAAAAATGCCCCTAGCTTAACTTTTGAAAGGTGAAATGCATCTTTTTTTTATTAGCAGGTAAAGTGGCGTATTTTGTAAAAGTTGAAGTTTGGGTGTTAGATATGAAAATACATAGGAATTAAGCAATATGTATGTAAATCTTCCTTGATAACGTTACTTCTTTAAACTATGCGCTACTCAATCTAAATCGACCTTAAATTTGCATATCAGTCCTCCTTGGATGTCTTGGTGTCGAGGTTACTTGTTCATTCATAAATTTTGATTTCTTGCAGGACGATTTGATAGAATTGTGGATGTTCAACCACCAAATAAATCAGATAGGGAAGATATATTTCGAATACATACACGTGAAATGCCTTGCGGTCCCGAAGTGAGCCCATCGGAGCTCGCTCGTCTTACTCCAGGATACACTGGAGCGGATATAAAGCTCGTATGTCGAGAGGCCGCTGTTGCAGCGCTAGAAGTATGTTTCCATTTTTTGCTTTTTCTTCTTGTCAATTTTAGGCTCATTTGAGGAAATATTTCCTGCTTTTTCAGTTACATGCATACCAACCAATTTTTATGTGTTAACATATCTTATACCTAAACATTAGTTTTTTACATTTATACCCCGCTAATCTTTCACATCACAAAAAAAATATCGCCATTTTAACTTTTGAAAGGTGAAATACGCGTTTGTCATGAGGAATGGCATGTATGTAAAGATCGAAGTTTAGGCGATAGATATGTACATAATATGAATTGAGTGGAATGCAAGTCTTCCTAAAATGATTTTTTTTAAAATCAAATTTCAAGTTGTAACTTCTACCGAACTTCAAAAAGCGGCTTTTGTAAATAAATGTTTTTTGAGGGGCTCTTTTAAAAGAAGTCTAAGAGAACGAAAATTTCTCCATCACATTTTTTCCCACTAATGGCCTAATTGCTAGCAATTCATATTAATATTTTCTTCATTTTATACCTTTTTTAACCATGATGTATCTTCCTTTTAACAGGAAACCCTGGAGATATCTGTAGTCTCCATGGAACATTTCAGGATTGGAATCATGAGGGTGCATCCTTCAGAAGTCAGTTTTTATCAAAAACTTGCAGAGCAATTTCGGAGGCTTGTTGATGGTGGATCTGCCTGAATTGAATGTACATTGTCTTGTATGATTATATATTTATTGATATGGTGGCATTTAGTTGCATCCCACACAATTTTTATGTATTTACATATCTTGCCCCTAAATATTCATATTTACATGATGCATATCACTTATTTTCGGATGATCACATCAAAATAACACCATCATTATGTTTTTAAAAGTGAAATGCACCTTTTTCATGCAGTGTTTATGACAGCAAGATGTTATAAGTATATATATGAAAAATTGATATATGTAAATGAATAAGAATTGTTAGATATATGTAAATCTTTTTATAAATTATTAGAAATTTTATGTATACAAAAAAATTGTAGATGTGGGTTCATGTTACCTGTTTTGAATTTGAAAATTGATTTCATTGGATATCTTATCTTTGGATATTTTTCACCCCAAAAATTAATGTTATATTTCATATTCCATGTTCTTTTTTAACCTTCCAATTCCTATCCATTTTACATATCTAACACATAAATTTTACTGTTTACACTTACACCACCCAAATTTTTTATGTCACATCAAAAATACCATTATTTTAACTTGAAATACATTTTTTCATGCATATGTAATATGAAATTATTTTAAATGTGAAAATGTGTATTTCACATTTAAAAATTTTAAAAATTTAGCAATAGTGACAAATTTTTTAGGTGATGTTAAATATTTGAGCGGGATGCATGTAAATAAGAATGTTTATGTGCTAAATATGTAAATATACAAAAATTGTGTCGTACGTTTGTAAATACTTCTAAATTAAAATATGGATGAGAAGAATCAAACCTTAACAAACAATCTGTAGTAAGAAATGTGTAAAAATAATTTATTAAAACCTCAATTTGAAGAACTTTATTATTGGTTTAGTTCTACTAAAATTTTTAAAAGTCTTAGAAAAAAATTCTTGTATCGTAAGTTTTTAGATAGAAAATTGCATACCATTGCCAGGAGCATTTCTGCTATGCCTGAGAATCGTAAGTTTTCAAGCTAATTTACATTTACCATATGAAAAATTATTCATTAACCTAAAACTGGTGAAGGTATTTCTGCTAATTATAGTTGTCATGCTCTATGTTTAGAGTAACTCGTAGGCATTAATTTTTTGATTACGCACAAAACTCGATGCATTTTGTATAAAGGATATTCCTAACTCAAACTTATGATCATTCAAGCTTGATTTCAACAAGTTTGAAGTCAAACGAGCCGTCTCAACAATATCAACACAATAATATCAAAATTGGTTCAATCTGAGTCCAAACAAGCCCAGATCAAGCCATTAAAGCATATTAGACGCTTTGGATCATCAATTAAATAGTCAAAGAAACTCAAAATTTGACATATTTATTGTCAAATCGAGTGCCTTGACCCAACAAAATTAAAAAGAATCTAAGATTACAAAATTATTAGGTCATTAATGCACTCAAATAACTAAAAAACCATCTATAATCAAGTGAGATCGGCGGGGACAATTTGATCAAGTGGTTAGGGAAGCTATGCGTCAAAAAAACAAAATTCCCCTTCCTAAAAGGCTATAAATAAACACTCTCTCTTCACTTGAGAAGATGAGAAAAAGAATAAATGAGATTCTAGAGTGTATTATAGAGAAGACCCGATGAGGCCACAATAGTTGCTGACCACCGATTATCAACACTCGTGCATGACCACTATCAACCAGTGTAAATCATCACTACCTGCTGTCCGTCGCTCACAACCGGGCACCACCGACACTTGCTTGCAACTGTTTAGGCAAAATACAATTGTTTGTGTAACAACTATATTTTATTTGTGTTGTACATAAATGTAATTTTTGTGATTAAAATTATCACCCCGATCTTCATGTTGCAAGAGAAGGGAGCACCCATGCACTCATAGTGAATAAGTTTGATTGAGCTGAACCATATGATTTTTTTCTCTTACGTAATTTTTGTACGTGAAAATTCTAGTATCTTTGGTATTGTTCCTTCTCTTTTATTTATGTGTGTTGTATCATCGCACAATACTAAGACATTAAAATACCACTCAATCGCCGTGAATTTTATTTTTGTGTTGCATTTTTGTACAATGCTAAGATATTAAAATAATAATAATTCGCCGAGAATTTCCCAACACTCAACAAAAGCATATTTTGAAAATTGATGGAATTGATCAAACCATTCGTTCGGTTGCTTAGAAATAGGAAATATGTTTTTAAAAAATGAATATTATATTTTTTATTATTTTGGAGCGTGTAAATGAAATCATGATTTATGTTGGGGCGAGAATAAGCCTAATAAGATCGAACAAGAATTTATTCGTGTTTTTCTCATTTTTAAATAGAGCTAAAAAATTATTAATGTTAAGATCATTAGTTCAAAGAACAAATAAAACACGAGCTACTTACTAAGTCGAATATGAGTTATTCGAAAAGAGCACATTTTTTATAGCGCTAACTTCATGGAGCGGAAAAAAAGGTGAAAAATACATAATTGTTGTTAACTAATATTCTCCATATGCACATTCTTACTACAATATTACAAGACTAAGATAAGATTTTCAAGTTGAAAGTCTACCTTACCATTAAAAAAGTTGAGAGTAGGGCTATCAAAACGGCTCGTTGTTCGAAGCTCGTATTCCACATTTCAAAAGTTAAAATAATGATATTTTTAATGTTAGATGAAAGATTTGAGTGGAATAAATGTAAAAAAAAAAAAAGCAAAGTTTAGGCCTTAGATATGCAAATACACAGAAATTTGGTAGTATGATGCAAATTCCCCAAAATAAAATCATAATCAATGGCGAAAGAACAATGACGATTAGTTTCGACTACCAATGCTATTGCAAGGTTGATATATCAGCAATACAATCACATAGTCTTGCAACTTTATAATACAAAATTCAACTTAACAATACATTTTACGTGCATATCACACCATTCCTATCAATTTACAAATCCACATCTAAAATTTGATATTTAGAAACACCACACTTTGGTTAATAACGAACGCATGAAAATTTATATTTTAAAAAATTATTAATAGCAGTATTTTTTTGATATTATCTTAAAAAAATTGAGTGTTGCCCATATAAATAGATAAGTTAGGTGTCAGACATAAAAAAACAAAAGAATTGTGCGGCATGCATGCAAATGTCTTTCATTATTTTTACAATAATAAGAAAAATTTCGTGAGAATTTGAAATCAATATTAGTGCCCAACTATTTTCAACCAACAACTAGATTTAAAAAACTATATCACTTCTAAATTCATGATTTTTAACTTTGAAGCTAATACAATTACATTTTAAATTTCAAAAGAACTAATGAAATTTGAATATAAACGGAAAAAAAAAAACTACAATATGTTCCAACAGAGAAGAAAAATACTAAAATGTAACTTCTATGCATAATGAATGCACATATATGCTGAATCGTTCAGGGCTTGATCTCCAGTCTAGGCTCAAAGCAGAAACCAACGAAGGTTCTTAAATATGACCGTTTCTTTATTGGGTAGTTTTTTGACAATCTCCAATGCTTGTCTCTCATATCAAATATAAACAGAGTAGGGGTACCATAGGCATGGATGAAGATGAGATCTTCAACTCCACTACTAGCAAAAGTATCTTCAAACCTGCCAAAATGGCTGAGAAACTTCTCTGGCATCCTTGTAACCTCCTTCCATTCCTTTCTATGAAGCTCCCAAACACAAATTCCTTCCAACACATCTGGCTTTCCTGGGTCTCTGATTCCTCCAATTAGAACCAATCGATCTTTAAGATTCATCAGGCGACAACAAGTGAGGGGACTCGGTATCATAATCATTGTTTCAATCAATGAATTGCATGAAGATTTTGAATCAAGATCATAAATGATGAGCCCAATACGATGTGCGTTGCTCTCCGATAAAGAGTGAATTAGAAAATAAAGGATTCCATTGCATATCACACTTTCATTACCTCCTCTCCATCCAACCAAAACTTCATTGAATGATACAACTCTCCAAAAGCAACTCTTAGAATCATAAATCTGAATGGTAAAGTACCAATGAAAGAACTCATCTGGCAATGGATTGGATTTCACCAATGTAACTATATAATCATGAGAATGTCTGTCCACAGACAAAGCGAATGCACTGTATTGTGAAGGTTCTTCATTTAGAGGTTTCGGAAGCTGCTTCCAATCTCTTGAAATTGGGTTGCAGAGAAAAATTCTGTTTTGATTATAGTAATCCATGCAGGAAACCAATCCACATGATGACGAGATAAACCAATTATAATTTTCATGTGACAAGAAATCAAACCTGCACCATTTATTGAATAGATCATAAATGTAGCCTACATCGTTCTCGTTGGGCAACATGAAGTACCATGGCTTTTGGGGTGGCATATTGATCCATACATATTTTCCGGACTTTGTCATCTCATGCCAATACTTGCACACACATCCTGCACTCAATATACTGTCTATTGGCAGAAATGAGAAAATCTTTAGCCATACATCGTCAGGGAGAATGGTGTATATGCCTTCACTTTTGGCTTTGTTTTCTTTCTCAAAAGCTTCGAAACCAGGTCCTTCAATTCTAACGCAGTCCATGCTGTGCTATTATAATCCTGTTAAGAGCAACACAAGTGAAATAAACATGATTATTTTGGTATAAGACAAACTCAATCATCCACAAAAAAATGAGATGAAAATTTATATTAAAAAATTGTTGTCATGGGCCCAAAATTTATTTCCAAAACTATCACATGTGTTATTTTCTTAAACTATTAAACTCGTATATTTATCATAAATTTGGATGTTTGGATGAGATTTTGGTATTAGAATGGAATATGGTGGTAATTTTGTAAAGAGCAATGTTTGAAGTGTTGTATGTGTAGTAGCCCCAGATCCATATCCACTATATTAATATTGAGAGCTCGATTTAATTATATCCTAATTAAAGCATTTGAATATAACCGCCTCATTTCCATTTATGAATAAAAGAAAACCCAACTAAATACACATTGATATTAAAACAAATAAATTCACATTTTTTTTTCTGTTATTATTATTATTATCAATATATATATTATTATTATATTAGATGTTATTATTATTATTATCCCGTTTACGTGAATCAGGTGGTATGCATGTAAATCCTCAATTTTTTCTGTTTAAAGGGATTGGGTGGTATGTGTGTATATCTCTCTCCATCTCTCTGTTTCTCGCAAAGAAGAAAAAAATATGTGGAGGAGCTTACATGAACGGAGGTTCGCCGGAGAAATGCTCGCCGGAGGCAGGCTTGCCGGCGGGACTAGGACTCTACGTAGGGAAAAGCAAAGGAGGAAGGAGGAGGGCTCTGTTGAAGTGGAGGAGGAGTTGCCGTGAGGTGAGGTCTGTTTGGGGGGGTGGGGTTGGGATGCTTTTATAGGGGCGGAGAGGGAAACGTGAGAGGGAGACGTGAGTTCGTGACAGAAAATGAAAAGAGA
>NEWO01000430.1:23416-35513 GCA_003013225.1 Phalaenopsis aphrodite | reverse complement strand
TTTTAATATCAATAATAATCCTAAGGGCTATAATTATTCAATCAATTTTATTATTTTTTACTAAATTATTTTCCAAACTCTCATCTATAATTACACTTACACCATTTCCAATACGACTTACGTCAAAATAACAAAGCTTAAAACCTAAGCAAGTAATCTCCTTAATATTCTCCCCAACTGTTTAGTTTTTTGAATACATAAAATATTTTGTCTTCCTATGAATCATAATATCAACTAGTTCCATTAATTTACATGTTAGAGTACTTATACTCCAGGATCTTATCTTAATATTAATTTAATGAACTAACTTCTTTACCCACATCCGTCTGTAATTTGAGAACCCTTGTTTATTTGACATCATATCATATACTAAGGTAACAACCCTTGTAGACTTTTCACTATATTCAAGTCATACAACATGACACTCTCACATTTACACAAGCTTAAAGAATTCATATCATAAACAAATTTTATGCTCATTGTTGACGATCTAATACAATCCTACATTTTTCACATCTGAAACTTGGGACTCAATAATGGCAATATTTTTACTCATCAATATCAATAAAATAAAATAAAATAAAATGATATTTCAATATTATAGATTAATTTATAATTGAACTTTTTTAGAAAAGAACGGGGTAAAATTGAGGATATAACTTTAATTTCGAGGACATAGTGGAACATCATGTGATGATTGCATTTTATTTGTCACATGCAGTGTTCTTCTCAATATTTTGTAGTTGAAATCACCATTTACAACCTGAAAAATGTTGTTGCACGCTATTAATGTTCAAGCTCCAAAATGTTCTTTGAATCCCTTAAATTGTCAGGTTTTGCGATTTTGCTGTCAGATTTTCTCAGATGGAAGATTCTAAAAATGATCAGTGTTTCATGGGCAAGTTTAGTGTTCCCTTTTTTTAGTGTCTTTTGCAAAGATTACAGGTCTTCATTCTGTACAATGAAGATTTACATGCAAAACACACAATTCATATATATTTACACAAATAACACAAACTTAAATTTTTGCGTATATGCCAACTTATGCATGAGAATGAGCATTTCACTTTTTTGTTGTTAAAGTAGATAGATTTTTATGTCATATGAAAATTTTGGGAGATATAAATGTAAACAAATGAAGTTGTTAGATATATAAATACAATAAGAATTGGGTGGGTATGTAAATACCCCTTTGAAAAATTTTATGGTAGCCGGTAGGAAATAAACACTTATATATATATATATATATTTTTTCGTTGAATGCATTACAATATCTACACAAACTAATACTAGAATGATACTGCCATTCTCCCCAAACTAGAGCTGTGCCTTCCATAGCTATTAGTCACGAGAATCATTGAAAGAAGTGGAGACCTGCAATTTAAGCATTTTTATATATTGTATGCAACAATTATGGCAGGATTTTTTCTCTTGGTAAATCAATTGTTGATTAGATGATAGAATTGCTACATGGGAGGATAATCTATTGTTAATTTATACTGGAACAAATAATTAACAAATTATTACAAAAGCCAAGCCAATACACCAACCAGCCATCAAATAGTCGTAATAAACTTTAAAATAAGGTGTAAATACAACTGTTGAGAAATTAGGGCGAAGAAAAATAAGAACGACACAAATCCAGAAGAACACAAAGAAATTTAACGAGGTTCAGCAAAGATGTCAACGTCCTCGGGAGCAGAGCAGCGGCTTTTCACTAATTCAAAAAAAGTACAAAATACAGAATTCATGGATACCTTCTGGGGTTACTAACATGCTATTTATAACCCCAACAGTAAACCCTAAGTATAATACGTAATTACAGCATTACTCCTGTACCGTTCCGCGGGGTGTTGCCCCCGTTCCCCTAACCCACGTAACTTCCCGATTTGGACAGATTCTTCAGCTCTGCTCCGCTCCGCTCCGCTCCGCTTCGATTCAGCGTCTGTTCCTATATGGTATATGAGCCATACCATAACAAATCTCCACCTTAGCGAATATCTAGTCTTTTAGGAGAAAATATACCTGGGAGTTAACCTGCACCAGTATGGGTTGGGTCACCGTGCTTCTCTAACAACTGCAAACATTCAACAAGTCCAAGCAATGCAAGAACTTGTTGATAGTAACCGGCTTGGTCAACATATCAGTAACATTCTCATCAGTATGAACCTTCTGCAACAGTATCTCACTAGAAGCAATCAATTCTCTGATCTTGTGATACCTGACATCAATGTGCTTGATTCTCACATGGTACAACTAGTTCTTTGCCAGATAAATAACACTTTGACTTTCACAATGCAACTGAACTCCATCTTGCTCAACGGCCAGTTCCTTTACTAGCCCAACAAGCCATAAGGCTTCTTTTTCAGTTTTGGCTGCTGTAATGTACTCAGCTTCAGTTGTAGATAATGCCATAATAGACTGAATTGTTGATTTCCAACATATAGGCCCTCCACTAAGAGTAAACTCATACACAGTTGTAGACCTTCAACCATCTAAATCACCAGCATAGTCAAAATTAACGTACCTCACAATTGAAGGATCATTTTGCTGACTGCCAAAATAATTTCATGTCCTACAGTAGCCTTTAGATACTTAAAAATCCACTTGACTGCTTCCCAATGCCGTCTTCCAGGTTTAGTCATGTATTTGCAGACTTGACTAACAACATGAGTCAAATCAGGACGAGTAAATACCATTGCATACATCAAGCAGCCAACTGCACTGACATATGGAACAATTGTTATGTCTTCAATTTTTGTATATGTCTTAGGACAATGTTCTGAAGAAAGCCTAAAATGATTTACCAAAGGAGTGCTTATAGGCTTTGCTTTGCTCATCTCAAACCTTTCCAGCACTTTCTCAATATAGCCTCGTTAAGATAAACATAATCGTCTTGAGCCTCTATCTCGATGAATCTCCATTCCAAGAATCTTCTTCGTAGGACCCAAGTCTTTCATGTCAAATTCCTGGCTTATTAAAGTTTTCAAACCTCAGACATCATTCATATTCTTTGTATAAATCAGTATATCATCAACATACAGTAACCGAAAAATAATAAAACGATCATCAAGACTCTTCATATTAACGCAACAATCATACTCACATCTCTTGTAGCCAATCTGAATCATGTAGGAGACGAACTGCTTGTACCATTGTCTTGGAGACTGTTTCAACCCATACAACAATTTCGTTAACCTGTAAACTAGATGCTCCTGTCTAGGTTGAGTGAACCCTTCTGGCTGCTCCATGTAAATCTGCTCCTCCATATCACCATGTAAGAAAACAATTTTAACATCCATCTGCTCCAAATGCAAATCCTAAATAGCTACTAATGCAAGCACTGCTCTGATTGAAGTATGTCTGACCACAGGAGAAAAGATTTCATCATAATCTATCCCCTTCTGGTGGGAAAATCCCTTTGCAACCAATCAAGCCTTGAACTTTTTCCCTTTTTTTTGATACTGCTGGTTTCCTTTTATAGACCCACTTGCACCCAATATTCTTCTTTCCCTCTAGAAGCTGAACTAGCTCCCATGTGCGATTTTTCTGTAAAGACCATCTCCTCAACCATTGCACTCATCCATTTTTCTTTCTCCTGGCTGGTGATAGCTCCTTGAAAAATGGCTGGATCATAGCTTCTGATGAGAAGTGCACAAGAGACCAAGTTTTCATAACCCAATCAGCTAGGAGGCCTTACATTGGTGTGTCTTTGTCTATATTTGGCTAGATTATAATTCTGCAAATCATCTGGAATAGAATCACCAGGTGTTGGATTTGAACTTTCACCTCTCTCAGAAGCTACTGGTTGTTATTCTAAATCCATCTGCACTGCATCTGAATTGGAACTCTTCTCTGACACCTTGTCTTGATTCTGCTGTAATATAAACTGCTCATCAAATATTGCATCTCTGTTGATCACCATCTTCTTTGTAATAAGATCTCAAAACTTGTATCCTTCCACACCTTTCATATAGCCTAGAAAGATGCATTTCTTGGATTTTGCATCAAGTTTTGATCTTTCATCTCCAGGAACATGCACATAAGCAGGACAACAAAAAATCTGTAAATCATCAAATTTAACTGGATTACCTGTCCATACCTCTTTTGCGACCTTGTCACCCAATGATGCTCGAGGTGATCTATTGATGAGATAGCATGTCATATTCACAGCCTCTGCCCAAAAACTCTTAGGAATCCCTGCATTCAGTCTCAAGCACCTTGCCCTTTCAGTTAAGGATATGTTCATCCTTTCTGTCAGACCATTTGTTGTGGTGTCTTGTGCACTGAAAAATGTCTCTGAATCTCATGCTCCTCACAAAACTTCTGAAACTGTGAATTTGTGTACTCTGTCATTATCAGACCTCAAATACTTGATCTTTTTGCCAGTTTGGTTTTCCACCACAGCTTTCCATAGCTAGAATTTAAAGAAGACTTCAGATTTCTACTTGAAGAAATACACCCAAACTTTCCTGGAGAAATCATCAATAAATGTAACAAAATACTGAGATCCTCCTAATGACAATTTCTTTGTAGGGCCCCATAAATCAGAATGCCCATAATAAAGAATCCCTTCAGTTTATGTTTTCTAGTTATAAAACCGACTCTAGTCTGTTTTCCAATAAAACAAAATTTATAAAGATCGAGCTTGCAGCTTTTAACACCATGCAACAGATTTCTTCTATGCAATTCTGTCATCTCACGTTCACTGAGATGACCCAGACGCATATGTCATAGCTTTGTATTATCATCATCAGACTCCACAGAATGAACTCCACCTTCAACAGTACTCCCTAACAGTTTGTCGATATTGGCTGCAATTAACTTTCCTTTCATCACTGTCAGCGCACCCTTAACAATTTTGATGGTTTCCCTATCATCATGAGCTTTAGAAATAAAACCATTTATGTGTAGAGTGCCCAAGGAAATCAAGTTCTTCTTCAGATCCGGACTATGTCTGACATCACATAACATTATAACTGTGTCATCATACATCTTAATTCTGACTTCTCCAATACCAACAATATTGCAACATCTATCATCACCCAAATAGCTTGAACCAGAAATAGTTAACCTGTATGAAGTAAATCACTCGCTCTTAGGTGTTATGTTATAAGAGCACCCTAAATCAAGAATCCATGCATCCGTGAACTGAGTTGATGAAACTGAAAGCATATTGTCATCACTGTAATCTGAATTTTCATTTTGCACCACATTTATAGACTTTGATGATGCGTCACCTTTCTCCCCAGTCTGCTTCTTCAGCTTTGGACAATCTCTCTTCATATGACCTGGCTCCTTGCAACTGCAAAAAATGAATTATTTTTTTTTCCTTTGGACTTCAATCTGGAATTTTGCCTTCCAGAACCCTCTTTCTCTTTCTTCCTTCCACGATCCTGCTTAGCCTTGACATATAATCTATCGTCGTGAGAGCTTTCCCCTGCATTATGCTTCTGTTGGTTGTGAGACAACAATGTTGCAATAATCTCATCAACTCTGATAGTCTCTTTCCCATATGTTAGAGTAGTCATCAGGTGTTCATAGGAAGAAGACAATGAACACAACAAAATCATCACTCGATCTTCATCCTCAATATTCACATCAAGCCGTGATAAATCCGTGATTATTTGATTGAAACCATTAACATGTTGTGTCAGAGCAGAACCTTCTTGCATCTTCAGCTCATATAACTTTTGTTTCAGATACAACTTATTCGTCAGAGATTTAGCCATAAAATGAGGTTTTAATTTCTTCCATATCCCCTGAAAATTTTAGATTCATCACGTGATACATAACTTCATCTGTCAGGCATGGTCGTATAGTTGCTGCCGCTCGTTGTTGCAATTCTTCCCAATCTTCGTCCTTCATGGCATCTGGTTTCTCTGTCGGCAAAGCTTTCAAGATTCCATATTGAGCAAATAGATCTTTCACCCTTGTTTGTCATAGTTCGAAGTTACCAGTTCCATCAAACTTCAACTAAACTTTTCTGAAAAATTACTTCAAGATTCTTGACATATTACTTGCCTTTTCTGCCTGCGTTCACTAAGATTCTGCCAAGGAATACCTCCAACAAAAGAATAAAATGGGACCAACTTTCTTCGCCTTCAGCAAAGAAAACCAATCTTCCTCTTCAGAAACCAATATCCCGCTTCCAGGAACAAGAAACAAATCAAAGCCAAATTTCTTCTGATTTGTTCTCTGCAGCTGCCTTCCACAAAGGAATCAGAGCTTAATGGGAAATCGCCTCTAGCAAATTGGAAGAAATTGCCTTTCCTGCCTCCGCAAGGAATATCTCCAGTAAAATATATTCCTGCAATGGAAATAAAAGATTCCTTCCAATTCCTCCTCCAGCTTCCAAAGCAAATCAGAAATTGCCTTTTTTTCAGCAAAGGAAATTCGTAAATCACATCCAGTGATCAGCAAAGGAAATTGTGAAATCAGAAATCTCATCCAACGAACAAAGGAAATCGCCTCCAGAAGGAAATCATAAATCGCATCTAGCGAAGGAAACTAGAAATCACACCTCCTATTCCTTCCGTCTTGAATCCGTCTCAGCCCAGTAGCCTACCGCACCGGACGGCTTTGCCTTGAACCCTTTGTCGCAATCCTCCGCTCCTTTCCGCGATTCAAGATCTCCAACCGAAGCCCTTCGACCAAACTCCCCAGCCGAGACTCTCGCCTGCCGCGAGAGAAGGAAGCCTCACTCGCCGACTTCGCCTGCCGTCGAACCGTATCCAGGTCGAACTCCGCCGCTTCGCTGAACAGCCGCAAACTGGCGAAAAAAAAAGAAAATATCTCTTCTTCCTATGCTTTGATATCGCTTGTTGAGAAATTAGGGCGAAAAAAAATAAAAACGACACAAATCTAGAAGAACACAAAGAGATTTAACGAGGTTCAACAAAGATGCCTACGTCCTCGGGAGCAGAGTGATGACTTTCCACTAATTCAGAAAAAAGTACAGGATACAGAATTCAGGGATACCGTCTGGGGTTACTAACATGTCTATTTATAACCTCAAAAGTAAACCCTAAGTACAATATGTAATTTCAATATTACCTCTGTACCGTACCGCGGGGCGTTGCCCCCGCACCCCCAACCCACGTAACTTCCCGATTTGGACAGATTCTTCTGCTCCGCTTCGATCCAACGTCTGTCACTATATGGTATATGAGTCATACCATAACAACAACCACTCAATTTTTATAACCAGTCAATAGCCTAACAACTAATCTTTAGTTTTTACAAAGCATATCACAATGCCTATGCATGAAAAGAATGGGGGTGGGGGTGTTTGGGGGGAGTGAATGAATCCATTAGCGTTCTGTGTCACAACTGCTGTGGTAGAATTGGGGGAGCAGGTTTGTGCTCTCCGACGGCATTCGCATGAAAACAACAGTAATCTGGTATAAAAAGGAAATGAGCAAGTGCAGTGGCTTTGTCATATTATGCTTTAGTACAGAACTTGCTAAAAATTGTACTGCATGCACGGCTGGAATAATTGATTGTTTTTATTCTTAAGAAATTTACATATATATCACACAAATCTTTTATATTTATGTATCTAAGTTATAAAATGTAATAATTATATTTATAATACATTATTTTATTTTTTTAAAAATTAATAAACAATATTTTTTTAATATACTCTTAAAATTTTGACTGTTATGTATATAAAAATATGCAAATTTAAATGTTATATATGTGAATATAAAAGAAAAGCGTGGGATTTATGTAAATATCTTTATTTTTTAAAATAATTGTATTATTGTTAGAAAACTTAGGACGGTAGAGTGATAATTTAACATTATAACACTGCACTAAAACCTAGCACACACAAATAATAGAAAAATTGTAGGAGAAAACACTAGGTTTTTTATGGGAAAAATTTGGAAAATAAAAAAAATCATGAAGGCTTTATTTTAAATTTATAGTAGTTGTGTGGCTATAATAGTCCAAATTAGGCTACAACAAATATAGTTGATCATGACGACTACAATTGAAACTTGTAATAATAGTAGTTGACCACAAAAGTCGTAATTAGTAGCTGCAATAACGCCAGCTAGTCAAAGATGCCATAGTTAAAATGCACAACATTATGTCACATAGGTCATGGTTGGGGTCTATAATGACGTCAGTTGGCAACAATGGATGTAATTGGAAATTGTAGTAGCAGTTAGCCACATAAACCATAGTTAAGGGCTACAATAGTGGCAGTTGGTTACCGAGATCGTAATTGAATGTAATTATAGTTAGTCACATAGGCCGTAGTTAGAGGCTAAAATAACGTCAATTGGTCACAAAGATTGTAGTTGGATGTTGTGGCAAAAGTTTGTCATATTGGTCGTCGATAGAGGCTATAATAATATCAGTTGATCATAGAGGCAATAATTGAAATTTGTAGCAATAGTTGGTCATACATTGCTGCTAGATTTTAACTTATTAAAACCTCTATTTGAATAACTTTATTATTGGTTTAGTTCTACTAAAATTTTTAAAAGTCTTAGAAAAAAATTCTTGTATCATAAGCTTTCAGATAGAAAATTGCATACCATTGCCTGGAGTATTTCTACTATGCCTAAGGATCGTCGGGTTTGGTTTACCCATCTTGATGTTATGAATATGATGTGCAAAGTTAAAATTATATGGAGGTATTATAATTATACTAAAATCTGTGATGTTATTTCTAATGGAAGTTCGAATTTGATTCATGTTATTAGTATCCCTGGGTACTTTTCTCAGTTTATTAATAACATATCAATTGTAGATTCTCATATATCTTGACTATGGTTTTGTTTAAATGACTATGTTCATAAAAGATTTGATCTTTTTGCTATATGATAATTTTTGTAAAGTTGAGTGGAATAATTATATCTGGTTGAAATTTCATTCAAGTTAATTTACATTTATCATCTGGAAAATTATTCATTAACTTAAAACAAGTGATATTCTTATTGTTAAAGGTATTTCTACTAATTATAATTGTCATGCTCTATGTTTAGAGAAACTCGTAAACACTAATTTTTTGATTACGCACAAAACTCGATGCATTTTGTATGAAGGATATTCCTAACTCAAATTTAAGATTATTCAAGCATGATTTCAACAAGCTTAAAGTCAAACTAGCCGTCTCAACAATATCAACATAGTAATATGAAAATTTTTTTCAATCTGAGTCCAATCAAGCCCAGATCAAGCCATTAAAGCATATTGGACGCTTTGGATAATCAATTAAATGATCGAAGAAATTCAAAATTTGACATATTTATTGCCAAATCGAGTGTCTTGACCCAAAAAAATTAAAAAGAATCTAAGATTGCAAAATTATTAGGTCATTAATGCACTCAAATAACTAAAAATTCATCTATAATCTAGTGAGATCGGCGGGGACAAATTGATCAAGTGGTTAGGGAAGCTATGCGTCAAAAAAATAAAATTCCCCTTCATAAAAGACAATAATCAAACACCCTCACTTCACTGGAGAAGATGAGAAAAAGAATAAATGAGATTCTAGAGTTTATTATAGAGAAGACTTGATGAGGCCACAGTAGTCGCCGACCACCGATTATTAACGCTCGTGCATGACCACTATCAACCAGTGCATATCATCACTACCTGCCTTCGCTGGCAACCGGGCACCACCGACACTTGCTTGCAACTTTTTAGTCAAAATACAGTTTTTTTTGTGTAACAACTATATTTTATTTGTGGTGTACATAAATGTAATTTGTGTGATAAAAATTATCACCCCGATCTTCTTGTTGCAAGAGAAGGGAGCACCCATGCACTCATAGTGAATACGTTTGATAGAGTTGAACCACATGGTGTTTTCTCTTCTATAATTTTTCTACGTAAAAATTCTAGTATCTTTGGTAATGTTCATTCTCTTTTATTTATGTGTGTTGTATCATCGCACAATGCTAAGACATTAAAATACCACTCCATCGCCGCAAATTTTATTTTTGTGTTGCATCTTTGTACAATGCTAAGACATTAAAATAATGCCACTTCGCCGCAAATTTCCCGACACTCAAGAAAAACATATTTTGAAAATTGATGAAATTGATCAAACTCTTCGTTTGGTTGCTTAGAAATAGAAAATATGTTTTAAAAAAATGATGATTATATTTTTTATTATTTTGGAGCGTGTAAATGAAATCGTGATTTATGTTGGGGAAATTTACATGCATATCACACCATTCCTATCAATTTACATATCCACATCTAAAATTAGATATTTAGAAATATCACACTTTGGTTAATAACGAATGCATGAGAATTTATATTTTAAAAAATTAGTAATAGTAGTATTTTTTTGATAATATCTTAAAAAAATTGAGTGTTGCCCATATAAATACATACGTTAGGTGTCAGACATGAAAAGACAGAAGAATTGTGCGACATGCATGCAAATGACTCTCATTATTTTTACAATAATAAGAGAAATTTCGTGAAAATTTGAAATCAATATTAGTGTCCAACTATTTTCAACCAACAACTAGATTTAAAAAACCATATCACTTCTAAATTCATGATTTTTAACATTGAAACTAATACAATTACATTTTAAATTTCAAAAGAACTAATGAAATTTGAATATAAGCGAAAAAAAAAATTACAATATGCTCCAACAGAGAAAAAAAAACTAATAGGTAACTTCTATGCATAACGAATGCACATATATGCTAAATCTTTCAGGGCTTGATCTCCAGTCTATGCTCAAAGCAGAAACCAACGAATGTTATTAAATATGATCGTTTCTTTATTGGGTAGTTTTTTGACAATCTCCAATGCTTGTCTCTCATATGAACAGAGTAGGGGTACCATAAGCATGGATGAAGATGAGATCCTCAACTCCACTACTAGCAAAAGTATCTTCAAACCTGCCAAAATGGCTGAGAAACTTCTCTGGCATCCTTATAACCTCCTTCCATTTCTTTCTATGAAGCTCCCAAACACAAATTCCTTCCAGCACATCGGGCTTAGTCTCTGATTCCTCCAATTAGAACCAATTGATCTTTAAGATTCATCAGGCGACATCAAGTGAGGGGACTCGGTGTCATAACTATTGTTTCCATCAATGACTTGCATGAAGATTTTGAATCAAGATCATACATGATGAGCCCAATACGGTGCGCGTTGCTCTCCGATAAATAGTGAATCTGAAAGTAAAGGATTCCATTGCATATCATACTTTAATTACCTCCTCTCCAACCAACCAAATCTTCATTGAATGGTACAACTCTCCAAAAACAACTCTTAGAATCATAAATCTGAATGGTAAAGTCCCAATAAAAGAACTCATTTGGCAATGGATTGGATTTCACCAATGTAACTATATAATCATAAGAATATCTGTCCACTGACAAAGACAATGCACTGTATTGTGAAGGTTCTTCATTTAGAGGTTTCAGAACCTGCTTCCAATCACTTGAAATTGGGTTACAAAGAAAAATTCTGTTTTAATTATAGTAATCCATGCAGGAAATCAATCCACATGATGATGAGATAAACCAGTTATAATTTTCATGTGAGAGGAAATCAAACCTGCACCAGTTCTTGAAGAGATCATAAATGTAGCCTGCATCGTTCTCGTTGGGCAACATGAAGTACCATGGCTTTTGGGGTGACATGTTGATCCATATATACTTTCCGGACTTTGTCATCTCATGCCAATACTTGCACACACATCCTGCACTCATTATTCTGTCAATGAGCAGAAATGAGAAAATCTTTAGTCATACATCGTCAGGGAGAATGGTATATATGCCTTCACTTTTGACTTTGTTTTCTTTCTCAAAAGCTTCGAAACCAGGTTTTTCAATTTTAACATAGTCCACGCTGTGCTATTATAATCCTATTAAGAGCAACACAACTGAAATAAACATGATTGTTTTGGTATTAGACAAACTCAATCATCTACAAAAAAATGAGATGAAAATTCATATTAAAAAATTGTTGTCATGGGCCCAAAATTTATTTCCAAAACTAGCACATGTGTTTTCTTAAACTATTAAACTCGTAGATTTATCATAAATTTGGATGTTTGGATGAGATTTTGGTATTAGAATGGAATATGGTGGTAATTTTGTAAAGAGCA
>NEWO01000429.1:593346-604024 GCA_003013225.1 Phalaenopsis aphrodite | reverse complement strand
CAAAAATACCTTTCTTTAAAGTGTAATATCATCAAAAATAGTATAAAATAGGTATAAAAATCTCAACATATTTTCCTTTGGTCAGAGCTCCAGAGGGATAAACTTTTATCACAACAAATGGGCCCATCCACCTGGACTTGAGTTTGCATGAAAATGAGCTTAAACTTGCATTATATAGCAAAACTTGTTGCCCTGACTCAAAATTTTTAGCAAGAATCCTCTTATCATGCCACATCTTCATCTTTTCTTTATAAAACTTAGCACTTTCATGAGATTCATTCATAATCTCTTCAAGCTCATATAATTACTATAGTCTTTTGTCACTAGCATCCTTTAAATTGTAGTTAAATTCTTTAATAGCACAATATGTTTTATGTTGAACTTCAACTAGTAAATGACAAGCTTCTCAAATATTAGCTTATATGGGGACATTCCTATATGAGTTCCCAATGTTGTTCTATAATCCCACAAAGCATAGTCAAGTTTGACCAGCCAATCCCTTTTGGTTGGATTCACAGAGTTTTCCAATATTTTTTTAATTTCATGATTGGATAATTTAGTCAAACCACTTGTTTGAGGATGATAAGTAGTAGCAATTCGATAGTTGATATGATGCTTCTTTAATATTTTTTTCCTTTATTTCATTTCTAAAATGACTTTATCTATCATTTATGATCACTCTTAGCATCCCAAATCTACAAAATATGTTCGTTCTTAAACACTGTGCAACACTTTGAGCATCACATCGAGGTAAAGCAATAGCTTCTATCCATTTGGATTATAATATATTGCTAACAAGATATATAAATTTCTCAAAGATGGTATAAATAGTCCCATGAAATCTAATCTTCAAACATCAAATATCTCAACTTATAACACATAATAAAGGGCCATCTCATCTCTCCTAAAAATATTGAAATATTGTCTACTTGTTGACATCAATCACAAGTTTTGATATAAGCGTTAATATCTCTAACGATTGTAGCCCAATAAAATTCAGATTGTAAAATTTTGTATGTTGTTTTATCAACACCAAAATGTCCCCCAAAATCAAAATTATGAAATTTTTGGATTATTTCATAAGTTTTTTTCTAAAGGCACACCTCTTCGAATAATAAGATCCTTTCCTAGTTTATATAAAAACAAGTCATCCCAAAAATAAGTCTTAGCTTTAGATAAAAATTTTCTCTTATGTTGATGTGTTATTCCATAGGGTATAATATTGCTAACAATGAAGTTCACAATGTTGACATACCATGGAACTCGCCACTCATTAACACTTCATAATTATCCATCTTAAAAATGTTCATTAATTTCTTTTTCAAAATAGAATGATTTTTCCAATTCAAGCCTGAACTGATGATCATCAATTTGATTCTTAGCTCCCTTCCTATCTACTATCTCAAAGTCAAATTCTTGCAAAAGAAGAATTCATCTTGTCAGTCCTGGTTTTACATCCTTCTTTTTCATTATAAATTTAATATTAGAATGATCAGTATGCACAACACATTTAGTTCCAATTAAGTATGATCTGAATTTATCAAAAACATATACTATTGCTAATAACTCTTTCTCAGTTGTGGTATAATTAATTTGAGCTTCATTAAGAGTTCTACTAGTGTAGTAGATTACTTTGAAAATCTTATCATGTTTTATCCTTAAACGACTCCAATAGCATAATCACTTGCATCACACATTAGATCAAAAGGCTTTTTCCAATCTGGTGAAATAATAATTGGTGCAGTGACTAATTTTTCTCTTAATAGCTCAAATGCTATTAGGCACTCCTTATCAAAATTAAAAATTATATCTTTTTCAAGCAAATGGAATAAGAGCTTAAAAATTTTTGAAAAGTCTTTAATATACCACCTGTAGAATCCAAAATATCCTAAAAAACTTCTAATTTCCCTCACACTTGTTGGGTAAGGTAAATTAGCAATCACTTAAATTTTTGCAGGGTCTACTTCCTTACCATTTTCTGAAATCTGACGTCCTAAAACAATTCCTCCTGCTACCATAACACATTTTTCCCAGTTAAGGACTAAGTTTGTTTCTTCACAGTGTTTAAAAACTTTAGATAAATGTTCCAAACATGATTCAAATGAATTTCCAAACACTAAGAAATCAACCATAAAAACTTCATTTCCTTTTTCAATTAAATCACAGAAAATAGCCATCATACATCTTTAGAATGTAGCAGGGGCATTACATAAACCGATGGGCATTCTTCTAAAAGTAAATATACCATAAGGAATTTATATTTGGTGATAACCAGTATATTCATCTAGAAAACAAAAGTATTTATGCCCAGCTAGTCTATCCAACATTTGATCTAGAAAGGGTAGTGGAAAATGATCTTCCTTGTAGCGAGATTTAATTTTCTATAATCAATGCATATTGGCTAGCCTGTGACTTGTCTTGTTGCTATTAACTCATTATGTTCATTCACAATCACATTCACTCTTCCTTTCTTAAAAACACAGTGAATTGGACTAACACATGCACTATCTGAAATATGGTAGATAATTTCGACATCTAACCACTTTAAAATCTCTTTCTTAACTTCTTTTATTACAAGATTTAATCTCCTTTGAGAATCATCCCTGAGTTTGCAGTTCTCTTCCATATGAATTCTATGCATACAAATTGAATGATTAATTCATTTTATATCAGCAATTGTTCGTCCAAAAGCTTTCTTATAACTCTTCAAAGTATTCATTAAACTTATTTCTTTTTCTGTAGTTAATTTTGAGGAAATTATAACAGGTATTATTTAGGAATCACCAGAAAAGGCATACTTTAAATGTTCAGAAAGTAACTTCAACTCAAGCTCAGGAGGTTTTTCGATAGATGGATAAAAAGATTTATCATTTTTTTTTCATGTCCATAACTTCAAAACTTTCTCGAACATAATTTGAATCTTCCTTGTAAAATCTTCAAATTAATCTAATTCCTCTTCTTGCTCATGTTCCAACTCTTTTGTTTTAGATTTCTCTTCATAAGTTGTTTTGAAATGACATTCGTTCAAATATCTTATCACATCCATTCTATAACATTCATCATCTTTACCTTTTGCAGGGTATTTCATTGATTTAGAAATATTAAACATAACGGTCTGATCATTGACTTGCATAGTTAATTCCACTTTTTGTACATTTGTCATTGCTCATATTGTGCCAAGGAAAGGTCTCCCTAAAATGATAGGTATCTCCTTATCTTCCTCCATAGCTAGCATGATGAAATCAACAGAAAAGAAAAATTGATCCACTTTCACTAAGACATCTTCTATAACTCCTTTAGAATGTGTTATTGAACAATCTGCAGACTACAGAGTTACAGTAATAGGGGATATTTCTCCTAATCTCAATCTTGTAAATATTAATAATGGCATAAGGTTAATGCTTACACCTAAATCACATAAAGCATTTCCATAAAATATGTCTTCTATTGCACATGGAATTGTGAAGCTACGAGGTTTTTAAGCTTTTTAAGAAGCTTTCTCTGAATTATTGCATTGCACTCCTCACTAAGTGCAAGAGTCTAGTTATCTTCAAAATTCCTTTTCATGTTAAGAATATCTTTCATAAACTTCACATAACTTGGCATTTGTTCAAAGGCTTCAGCAGAAGGAATATTAATTGTAAGCTTCTTAAAAATTTTTAGAAATTTTAAAAAATGTTTATCCAATTTTTATGGAGCCTCTGAAGAAATGAAGGTGGTGGTCTTTACAAGCCAACTTTATGTGGACAAAAAGGTCTCTCTAAGCCTTTCAAAACGTCTTATTCAGGCTCTTCAATTTCTCTCTACTTCAGTCTCTTTTTGAACTCTACCTTCCAATTCTCTTATACTTCTAGGTTGAACAACTTTTACTTGCTCTTTATTCAGAATTTTTGAATTTACTTCAATACTACTAAGAAGTGTTCCTTTGGATCTGTTACTTAATGTATTTGTTATTTATCCCAATTGATTCTCAATATTTCTAATTGTAGCTCCTTTACTTTATAAGTGATTTCTTATTTGTAACACCACTTCTTCGATAGAAAACTTTTTATCCTTGAATTATGGATTACTGTTAAAACCTATAGGATAAGTAGGTAAATAACAACTATTCCCTTGGTTGTTTGAGTTTCCTAATGGGTTTACTTGGTTGTTCTCCCATTGCTAATTATTACCACTCTAAGTAATAATCCAGTTAAAGTTGGGATGGTTCTTCCAACCTGGGTTATAATAGTTTGAATATGGGTTATTCTCCTTGTTGTTTACGGCATTCAAAGTTTCTAATGATGCTTAAGAATCTACCATTTGACCTTAAAAATTCTCTTCAATCATTACAGTCGATTGACAAAAATTCATTCCAAATTGGTCTAAATTCCTTGAAATTGCAACAACTTGATTTGCTAAGATTGTCAAAGCATCATATTCATGAATATTAGCTAATTTCTTAGGATTTACCCATTCTGAAGGCCACTGAAAATTACTAGTAGTCATCTCTTCAATTAAAGCATAAGCTTCAAGAAATGGTTTTGACATCCATAAACCATCAGTAGTAACATCGATAATAGATCTAAGAGATCCAGCTAATTAAATATAAAAAGTTTGAATTATTAATCAATCTGATATAGCATGGTGTGGGCAATTTCTCTGTAGTTCTTTAAATCATTCTCATGCTTCATAAATATATTCTCCTTCAAACTGGCGAAAAGATATAATATCATTTCAAAACTTTGTGGTTTTAATTGTGGAAAATAATTAGCAAGAATTTTTTGCACTAAATCACCCCAAGTTCTGGCAGATCCATGTGCTAACAAAAGTAACCATATTTTAGTCTTATCCCTCTATAAAAAAGGAAAAATTGTAAGTCTTATAGAATCATCTCATACACCATCATATGTAAATGTAGCACACAATTCTAGAAAATTGGCAAGATGTAAATTTGGATCTTCAGTTAGTGCTCCTCCAAATTAATTATTTGATATCATTTGGATAATAGCAACTTTAAGTTCAAATGAATTAACTATTACAATAGGTTTTTGAATATTATAATGAAGTTCATCCACCATAGGGTTTGCATAATTAAGAATATATAAAAAAGTCAGGAGAAATACAAAGTTATTGAACAATTTTTCAGCAAAATTTCCTTTATTTTCTCCAGGTGTACACTATTCTTCAAACCAACATTGTCAAGTAGATGTACATTGAGTTTCGCATTCTCCACATTGACCGTGCTATTTTCCTGTAACAATTCATTAGAAGTAGGTACATTATCAACTTGAAAAGCCTCCTCACACATTTGTGCAACTTCATTTACATTTACGTGATTCTTAGGCACATTTACTTTAAATTCCAGGTGTAAAACCTAGCAATTCTCAGCAAAATGACCGAACATACGATAGTTATTGCAGTAACAAGGAACTTGCTCTACCACAACCTTCTACCAATACCCTTTATGTGCTGAACCAATCCATATTTCTTCAGGCACCACATTTGTAATGTCCCTCGCAACCAAAACTCTCGCTACAAAGGGTCTCGTTAGATTCTAAGTCAGAACATCTAGCTTCATCAGTAGGTCAAAGATAACACCAAGGGAGAAAAAGATTTCTAGATTGAACAGGTATATGTTTAAACCCAAGAATCTAAACCAAATCGGTACAATTGGTGGTACAGTTTGTGTATCAAAATCCACAGACCACCTCAAAATCTTCACATTCTGGTTCTCGATTCCCATTTATTTCTTATAAAAAATTCTAGCACAATCTTCTTCCTGATCTAACTGTATAAGAATGTGTCTAGCATCTAGTAAACTGACCTTCCATTCCCATGAGTTTAAGATTCTCAAAAGCTGCCCAAATTACCTCCATACTTGGATGACCATAAAAATATTTACCAACTAAAGAAAATCTATAAGATGATGATAGAACATTAGAGTCAATTTTTGAGAGGAATATGGCAGGTTTGCCGTCTTCCTACCATTCTTCTGCATAAACTGTAAACAACTATTCCCACACTGTCATGGTTCGCTTGTGGAAAAATAAATTTCCTCGCAATAGATTTAGTCTTCAAACTCCAGTTACTGACCATCACGGTGAATGAAGGTCGCTCCATCTCTCAATGAAACTCTCCCTAAACACACACAACCAAAACACACAGAAGTAACAACGCTCCTAAAGAACAATCACAGAATAAACGAAAGCAAAAAAACAAGGGATAAGTAAACGAACCGAAAAAACAGCCAAACAAACTAACAATCTCACCGCTAAAACAAAACTAAGATGCGATCTAACCCAAATCCCCACTAAATAAAATACAGAAAAGGAAACTGAGAGGAAGCAGAGCTATAAACCTACAAACACACAGCTAAAGAAAAACAAAACACATATGTAACACCAATCTTCACCACACACAACAAACAAAAGGAATATGATACCAAGCAGAGAAACAAATCCTACAAACAACCCCAAACGAAGCACAAAAAAATAGAAAATAAAAACCAGATAAAACCAAAACTGCCGTAAGATCCAACGTCAAAAGATCTCATCATTGTAGCACTGCCGCAGTCCTAAATCTCCACGGCAAAGCATACCTAAAGCAAAAGGAAAACAAGAACGATAGCACAAGAGAAACAAGCCTTAAAGTCCAACGGATCTACGGTAAACTCGAAACAGGACGCCAGGGAAAAAAAGAACACCAAATGTAAAAGCCACTAGAAGCACAACGCCCAAAAAAAAAAAACAAGGGAAAGCATGCGACAACCTAGCACCAAGAAACAAGGAGCAATGAACCAACAGCAAAAAAACACCAAGCGGAGAAGCCACTAAGAAACAGGGTGGCATACAAAAACTGCTAGATCCTTTAAAAAAATTAGAACAAACCACACGAAACTCCGCAGAAACCGCAAGATGGAAGAGAACAACTGTAATATATTTAAATCAAAAAGGAAAAGTCCATGATTAGAGACAGATCGCCATGGATTACGCTCGGACAGCTCTAGGCGAACGGCGAATATAACTTGATTATCATTTGATAACTTGATTAATCATTTGATAATATCAATTGATTATCTATTAACTTCATTCAATTAATACTATATTAAATCAATTAACTCACTAACATTTCAAAAAATTTAAAATTAACATAAAAGGTGGATGAATATTTTAATTATATGCTAACATATATGTGCTTCGTATGTATGCATGTAAAAATTAGTTTTATATATATATATATATATATATATATATATATATATATATATATATATATATCACTCCAAAAAAAGAAATTAAAAATATATAAGTATACCACAGAAAGTCTCCAAAAAATTGTGAGATCTAAGATAAGTCGAACGGGTAGATGACTTAACTGTGAATAACGCTTGCGTGGGAACCATAAACCCGTGTTGTAGAGATACCTCTGTTGTCACACAAAGAACCACAATACTAACGTCGGTAAGCTCCAAAACACCAGCAAAATCCCATAAAAAGATGCCAAGAACATCACAAATAACATGCACGGCAACGCTAGAATAACACATGTCATAGTTCTGAACCCATAGAAAAAGCCGTTATACCACAAAGAATAACACCAAAGATAACACTTGCGGAAAGTCTCGATACACCCAAAGAACTCCCCACCTCAAGATGCAAAAGTCTCAAATAATACCGATACTAACACGTAGGATAACGCAAAGGGAACACCCGCGGTAGGTCCTGAAGAACTCAAAGAAAAACAGCCACCATAACATGAAGAATAACACTATAGATAACACCCACAGTAGGCCCCGAAGCGCCCAAAGAAGAACAGCCGACATAACACGATGAATAACACCTATGATAACACCCACGGTAAGTTCCGATACACCCAAAGAGCTCCTTACTTCAAAACCATGTCAATAACACGAAGAAAATGTCACAAATGCTACTTGCGAAAAGTCCCAATACACCCAAAGAGCAACCGAATAGAGGAACCATGACGAATAATACAACAAAAAGTCCAGTACAAAGTCTTAAAAAGCCTAAAGAAAAAACACCCAAAATCCCCCCAGCATCTAACCAAGCATAAAAAGAGAATAAGTGAAATAAAAAGAGAATATATGTGTATCTTTTGTTCCTTTATTCTTCTTCTTCTTCTTTTTTTTTTTTTACTTTCCTTCTCTTCATGTTTATTCTTTTTTTTTCCATATGTATGATTTTTTAAAAAAAAAAAAACTTACTAGAAACCATCCTAAGATGGGAGACATTTAAGTTGTGCCCAAGCAAGAGAAAATGGAGAGGAGGGGGAGGAGAGGAATAAAAAATAATAGATTGTTGTTGCATCCCCATTCTAGCTAACCAATTAGTAGGCTTGTTACCTTCTCTATGAATAAAAGTAAACTCTAAGTGAATTTGGGAGGACATAGTTTTGAGGTTGCTAATCCATTGTATAAGATGTCGAGGAGTGTCTTCCTTATCTTCCAGGATCTGTAATAGTACCATAGAGTCTACTTCAATCTGTAGATAGTTCTAATGCCTTCTTTGTGCAAGTTTCAAAGCCCAAAAAACTACCACCACTTCAGCCTCAAGTGCATCCAAAACCCATACAGGAGATTGAAAGAAAAGAAGACAATGCCCAATGTGGTCTCTGAACACCCCTCTAATTCCAATAAATTGTGAAGAGAAATTACCATTGTTGTTAATTTTCATCTTGGGAGGAGCAGATTTTCTCCAGTAATTCTTTGAGATCACTGACCGCATGGAAGGAGATTGTTGAGCCCAAAAAACGGAGCATCGCCCTGTAAAAAATCCCAAACACCTCCATCCATCTGCCTCCATGATTTTAGAAAGGATCAATGTCATAGAAGCAGAAGCATATGATTTTTGGATCTCTGTAGGCGACAAACCATTGGCTCATTGACAGGAGTAGAGGTCATCGCATGTCTTAGGCTGATAAAGGAAGGAGGCCAAGGGCTCCTCAGTCTGGAAACCAATGAGGAGTTGGGCTTAGATTTAGAGAAGCAGGCATGGGCTTCTGCCAGGAGTTTTTGTTGACATCTCGTGTCACTAATCACCAAAGAAAGGAAGCGCCGCCCGAGGGGGGAGTCCTACGACCGAGGGCTTCACACGAGAGAGGGGTGAGGGATATGCCAAAGAGGGAACTCAGCTAAGGCATCATGTTGTCTGTGAGGGATAATGAAAAACCTATTTTATGTGGGCTTGGGAGGAAGGGAGTGCCTACGATGAGGGGTGCTAACTGAAATGAAGGACGCCGCCAGAATCATATGAACATCCCTGAAAGAATCGAAAAGAGTTGGGGTACCACAAAAGGTAAAGGAAATTAGTCCTCTTCTAGTCACCAAAATAATAAGCCCTATTCTCGACATCAACGATGTAATGACCGAGGGAATCATGACCTAAAATGATGTCCTAACCAACGGCCTGCTCAATATTATGAGCGGCCACATGTCTAACAGGAAATGCAGGTTTGACATCCCTTCATGTGTCAGTGGCTGAAATAGTCCAAGTCATCCAGAATAGAAACTATTTCAAATTGGTCATGTCACTTATTGCAGCCTCATCCTTAAGAGATTGAAAGAAGTACTATCAGTACCATAGTGACCATGGCCATGACAAGGAAAAATGTCGTCACCTTAAAAACCTAATTAAGTTGCTCATCAGTACCGAGAAGCTCAAAGGGTTTGTTACAGTCGACGCACATATGCAGCGACAGGGCAAGGTTGCGGCAAAGGAACCCTCAAATGGACCTATCGGGCCAACGAGGTCCATGTAGCAAGATAGTCCGAACCATTTTTAGGGGAGGACCCCGACAATAAAGCGACTACTTGACAGCTGAAGGAAACCCCTACAATAAAGCAATTGTTATCACAACACTAATCAATAACTACTAGATGAGTAGCATTCTTGTTGATACAGGGATTTCAGTGAACATATTGTTCAAAAAAATATTTGATAAGATTGATCTAAAACCTGACTAGTTGACAGCACCGACAAGCCCATTGTTTGGATTTTTTAGGTAAAGGAAAGAGGAATTGTGCCTAATCTCCCTAACCACCTCTTATGGAGAGCTTGGGAAGTAGTACAACAATATAGATGACTTTCTCGTCGTGAAATCCATGTAGACCTACAATGCCATCTTCAATCGCCCATTCTTGAACAACTACCGGGTGGTGACTTTCACCTACCATGTGGCCATAAAGTTTTCAGCTGGCGCAGGTTTGATTTTTGAATGTTTTTTTTGTCCTGACCTTGGTCTTCTTTACAGAGGTTGAAGGCCTGTAGCACATTTTCACCAGAATCATGGGTTGATATGGAGTTTTCACGGATCAGTGATGTCGTGACTCAAATTTTGCTAATCAGGGAAAAATGGCGACAATGGATGCAATGCCAAGCTTATGACTATTTATTGAAGCGTATTGGGCACAGAATCCAAGGGGAGTTCATTATTAATTTGACTTTCTTGATTTTAGTACTATTGAATACTAATAACTTCTCTATCATTATCGTAGCTATCATTTTCAAGGAGTAAGAAAATTTGAGGAACTAAAATGCATACACCATAACTATCAACACGAATCTCAAAACATCATAATGGCCAGGACGATTTTCGAAAGCATCTAACCGCCCTACTGTCAACTACATGGTCAAGTATTGAGAAACACGCCATGGCGAGAGACTCGAGCGACAGACTC
>NEWO01000429.1:570622-592788 GCA_003013225.1 Phalaenopsis aphrodite | reverse complement strand
ATGTCACTAACGTATTCACTGAGAAATACTGAATTACAAAAAAAAATTATTTAAAATATGTAATTATATTTTGACGATTGTTAGAAATATATGCTTAAAAACTTTTTCCAAGAATATTTTCGAACGCTAAGCACTCTCAAGACTTAATAATTGGCATGCATTTAAGAAATTTTTAAATAGAGGAGCCACCTTAAGAATATAAATAGAAAGACAGATTCTTAGAAAAAATCTGTACAATTTCTCATGTAAGCATGTGTGGGAACCATATAGATTGGTTAAGAACTCCTTTAACTATAATCATATATGGAATTAAATGTGGATGACATCTCGTAAACATAATTTATCATTTATCATTTTGAAGAATGACCATTTGAACATTCTTGAAGTTACTTGAGAAGCAAGTTTGTGTTTCATCAACAAATGGCAGGGAGAAGGCAATGTTGAACTAGCCATGCCAAGGATATTGATGTAGCTTATTCTTTGAGTTTGCGCCGAGATTTGATCCTCAATCTTGACTTGTTTCTTCCATATAGTGTCAAACTATTATCTATTAGAATTATTGCAATGATATACAAAGAGTTTAATATCTTAGTGTTGAAATCAAACTCGCTCCAAACACAAAATTTGAGAGCAATCCTTAGTGATGCTTAATTTCTTTCATGGAAATTTTGAGAAGGCCAGAAACATTAAGCCTAGCCCAATTAAAATAGTTACACCATTATGAATTAAATCTTATAAAAAGACATCTTCTTATAATTACAGATGGCATTAGTATAATATAATAAATATAGGCTATGAAAAAATCTTATATTACGGTGGTATGAATCTAAAGGTGCCTTAGTTATCATTGTGCAGTAAGATGGTGACAGCATTCTTTTGCATTGATCGATAATAGGGTAGTGCTGGGTAAAGCTTTAAAACACTCAATGTTTGAAATTTGAGCTCATCAAAACTTCCTCCATTTAATGTGTAAAATTAAGGCATATTTACAAATTTTAGATCAAGCACTCAAAAAAATTAATGCCAGAAATATGAATGCATCATGGAATAATTCAAACTGATTTGCATTAACTATTTAATATTTTTTAAGACATCTCAGTGTATCTATGAGCTCAATTTTAAGCAATCATGAAAACATTTAGGATATATTTGAGATAGTTTGTCCGTTTCAAGATAAGCAGTTTATCCTGAAACGCGGCCCGCGGGTCAACTATAAGATTCGACCCGCGGTCTGCTTTTAGTGTAAAAATAGAACCACGTTTTCGGATAAGCAGACAAAACTCGCGATTCAAACAGTACCGCGGCGTTTTCAAAAACGCCCCCAAACTTATAAGCTGCTCCAAACGGGTCCTTAATCATCTCGACAACTATAAGACAGTCTCGAAATAACCATAAAGCACCAAAAATTGGTATTATTTTTTAACTAAAAAACGACTTTTTGAATTTCAATTATGCTGCCTACGCTGTTCGGATGATGTTAAATACTTTGTTTTGGCAATCAAAATATTATCTCAATATTTGTGCAGGTAACACATCAATCTTGAACCTACTGCATAATAATAAGACTAACGGGACATGAGGGAAATTGAGAACTATTTATATAGATTTTGAAAACCATTGCATCCACCTTCAAATAAACATTTAAGACGGCACTGATCCAAATGTGAAAAACATTGAGGTAGACATCGTTTCATAGATAAACGTTGTGTGCATCTTTTAAAGGTCATTTGAGATCAATTTAATCATATTTTATTTATATTTTACTTCAAAATAAAACATGATTGGTATATTAAATTAAAATAAAATTATCAAAATATCTAAAAACTATTTTAAATACTTTCAAATAAATATTTTTAAAAATAAAATTGATCCAGAATGTCCTACACAAATCCAAAATTATACTTCCATTTTTTAAATTAAGCAGAATAAGAAAAAATAAATAAATTTTCGGACAAATATAAATTCCATTATTGGCAGCATCAGTGCCAATGGAGAAACATGCGATTATTTTATAGCAACTCTCTGTAAATAAGAAATGCCCAACAGCAATACAGTGGATGGCATCTACAGCAAAAATCCAGAAGAGGCAGTTGGTACTCTGTCGGCTTGGTATCCATTGTTAGCAGGAAAGCAGATTATGTATCCAGAAGATTGGATAAACAAAACATAATATATATATATATATATATATATGTAATGAAAAAAAGGTTGGTGATTCAATTTAGAATTAATTGAATTCATGTCAAGTTTTAGATATTGCTGCCCATATAATAATTGATTTGAGATCAAATCAAACCATAATTTAACCGATCTCGCATCATTTGCTTTGAAATCAGAAAATATGCTTTGAGAATGATTACATTATTCAGTGATCTAGTAGGATATTATATTATTAAATATATAAGAATTAATAAAAATTTTATTATTTTGTGACTATTTACAGAATTATGACTTCTATAGGAGCGCTGCTTTGAGTGACCATGCTTGATGGCATCTGATGTTGTGAGATGATGAAGACGAAATGGGAAGACAAGCAAAGTGATTATCATGAGAAAGATTTACATACATACCTAACACCTAAACTTCAATTTTTAGCACCTAAACTTCAATTTTTACATGCATGTTACCTTGACCCATGTTTGAAAAGGGGAGTTTCACTTTTTAAAAGGTAAATGGCGGTACATTTGATGTAATATGAAGGATTTCATGGTAATGTCTATTAGTGATGAAGAATAATGAAAAGGCATTATGAGTATGGCGTTAGTAATATGGTGGATTAGGGCAGCATGCCAATCATTTGGTGGCACTGGAAGAATTAAAACTAAAATTTTCTATGATTCCATGAACACGCCCAATTTAAAACATAAGAAAAAATGAGAACTACGATACATGAGGGAGACTCTTATTTTTTTTCTTTTAATGGGGGATAATATGAGACTTATTCAAAATAACCTTGAAATATTATTTATTAAGAAGATTTGCAGACATACCACTCAATTCCCCCATTTATTAACATATTTAACACCTAAACTGCAATTTTTACATACATACCATTTTACATATGCATGAAAAAAGGTATATTTCACAGTTTAATATAACTTAGCCTTCAACTCCATAATCTCAACTTCATACCCTTTCAATAAAACTTCATACTCAGTTGAGTATTGATGCTCCTAGGCCATAATCATTGTACGTCGTTGAATGTAAAGATCAAAATTCAATACTATTTACTATATTTGAGATTTCAATATTATATCATTATTAATTTGAATAATTCAAAAACAAGCTAAAACTCAAAATTGGAACTATCCTGTACATCTCTAGTTCCATTCACAACTTCACCATTTGCTTTTGCAATGCCACGGTTACAAAAGCTTCTTCTCGAAAGACTCGTCCCGATGAATCACTATACTTCTTCAAACTTTATTCATCCTATCTTCTTAACGGCAAAGCAAATCAATCCTTACAAAATAAGCCTTGTAAGTTTTATTTTTCTTTATTCAAATATTAAATTTTCAACTTTCTTATCATATTCGGCTTGGCCACCCATATCATCCTTAACCACCTTGATGTCAACTCTAGCACCTTTTTCATCTTTTAAGATATTTATTACTATGCTTTCTATGAAAGCACCCATGCCACTCTATAGGTAACTCTTTCATCAAGATGGTGGATCAATTCAGGAGCTTGGCCTGATGACATCTTTGATAGCATTGGTTGCTATAAAATTCAACGTAGAGTCGCCAGTCAGGGTGCAAAAGAACTGATATTCATCGGGCTTCTACCCTCAAAAGTAATGTTACCTTCCGCATAAACCATCAAAAGTACTTAGGTCAGCAATCATCCCCAAATCCACATCAATTTCAGGAACATGACCAAGATTGCCAAACCGTGTAAAAATGTGAATCGCCAAAATTTAATCAAACTCACTACATAAGTAGAAATTAAAAGTTCAAATATCAAATAAAAGCAAACTCATCGTTTTGGATTCAAGGGCAAGTAAAGCTTGAAATCATCTTCTGGGACAAAGTAATCTGATAGTCCAAAATACAATTCTTAGCTTCCACAAATTGATTGTACAAATCCATGAAGAGAATAAGTGAAGTAAAGCTGTCTCTTAAGATCCTTATTAGACAAATTTTGATCTGGGTATTTCTTCAAATGACTCAAAAAAGAAATACTTACTGTAGGTGTTGAGAATTTTGCATAATTTAACTTTATTGATATGAAATGGGGTATGAATACAGGTTATATGAATTCTAAAATAGAAAAGACTAACACCCATATCTCCAAGAATATAATTAATCAATTACTATTAACTAACCAAAAATAAAACGAAAAACATAAAATAGGAAATAATCATAGAGGAAATTAATTAATACTAGTAACTTTTAACATAAAATAGAAAATAATAGGAAAAGAAATAAATCAATACTAATAACTTCTAAGACTCACCCTCAAGTTGAAACATAAATGTCAATCATGTTCGACTTAGATTTGTCAAACAATGGGAGAGGAAGATATTTTGTGCGGTAGAACTTGAACTATTCATCCCCAAGGCATTTAGGGAAGCTTCTATTTGACTGCGGTTGCCTTCGACTGAACTTTCCACAATTCTTGTAGGTAGGTGGAAAGATATTATAGATAATATTGCAAGGGAATAGACAACCTACAAAGAAAGCTGCAGGGTATGTGGCCTGCAAGGAAGAAAAGGAAAAGCTCCAAAGAGCGTGCTGCGAGAAAAAGCTACGAGGGTCTGCTGCAGGAAAAAGCTTTGGAGGCAGGCCTGTTGAATAAAAAAGCTCCGGAGGAGGGCCTACAAATTGACTAAGAGGTTCCGGCAGAAAAGGGCTTGTAGTAGGAGAATTCCATATCTGAAGGATTCTAATCCTAAGCGTACATTTGGCTTATGACCAAGTATGAAATGAGAAGGAATTTTAGAAGGTACTTGTTGTGATGCCCTTACTGCGATCCTTTTTAAGTCCAACGACAGGAAGGTAACTGCAAGCTGGAAGATACGTCTCCACAGTTGTCCTTAGCAGGAATTCTGGAAGCTGAGGACGGGCCAGAGTTACAACCTGCAGGAAAAAAAAAATTCCACGAAGGAAGATGACAGGAAGATGCATCTCCACCAAGGAAGACTGTAAAAAGGGTCCACATTACATCCCTATAGGGAAGAATCTCTTGCTGATACGTTGGTATCTGCGAAAAGGAAGGTCTCACGAGAGACAAGCCCTGAGGGAAACAATGGGATAGGGAGACTGCAGGAACCATTTTCAGGGAATTACCTCTCGCAGTTGGGTTTATGCAAAGGTCTAAGGGGAAATGACCAGACACACCTACGGGAGGGAGAAGCTCCTGTAGAGGGCCTCAGTGGGAAGATGCGGGCCTGTGGCAAGGGATATGTGCTACAGAGAGGAATCCAGAGAGTGCCTGCAACCACAGGAAGAGTGTTGGCTGCAGTAATGTGGAGATTTGGCCAGTAGAAGGAGATGCGACTGGCAAGGTTGACTGCAGGAAGATCCAGCAGAATGGAGATCCTGCTAGGAAATACAGCAGTAAAAAGACCCTGCAACAAGTATTGAATAGGTGAGCAAAAGGATCTGAATCATAAATTGCAGCAGAGGTATCTCGCTGAAATTGCAGGGAAGTCCGTCAGATATTGCAGAAGGATCTGGCTGGTAACAATAGGGATCCTGCTGGCAAGAAGAAATATACCATAACTTCCATGTTTATCCACAATTCGTCCTTCAGTTTAGCTAGTAGATTGCATGAAATTAGAAAAATGTAGTAATTGGCTGGATATGGATGCATGAACCCCCAACACTTCTCACCTTCTCGCGAACAGAAGAAGGGTCAAACTCAGAAACCCCTAAAGGAAGTTGGGATTAACATGTTTCCCTGCTTGTGAATCTTCCCCACATGAACTAAGCAACGGACAAGAACTGCAACTTTTGACTCTTCAAAATGCTGAAGAAGTTGGGCAATAAACTGGTCTTCTGCAGGTAAGGGTGTAAACTAGCCGAACACGAGCGAGCCATGCCCAACTCGTGTTCGGCTCGTTTATATTTCGAGCTCAAAAAGTGTGTTCGTGTTCGGCTCGTTTGCTTAACGAGCCGAACACGAGCTGTTCACGAACAAAGAGTCATTTTAGCAACCCTAATCATGTAGTCATAAGACAATAAGTGTTTGAGCAAGATTTAAAAATTATTATTTATATTAAAACATCATTTGAATATAATTTAATAATTTTTATTCTATTTTCTTAATCAATATTTTAAGTGGTTATAAATCTTTGTAGCCTTGTAGTCAATTAGATTTTTTTAAAATACTACTTAATATATTTATATATATACACACTTGATATAGTAGTATTTCGAGCCAAAACGAGCCGAACACGAACGAACACATCTTAGTTCGTGTTCGATTCGTTAACTTATCGAACGAAAATAACAAGTTGAACACGAGCTTCTTAACGAGTCGAACACGAGCTATTCGCGAACAACGAGCCGTTTTAACAGCCCTATCTGCAGGCACACGCTAGAAGCATTCAACTTAAGTTGAGGCCTTAGCCTCTCATCTGCACAACATCCATTGATAACCTGAAGATCTAGCGCTTGAAGCCGCTACAAAATCCAATTCTCCACCTTTGAGAAAAGTTTAGAAATTTCGCAATAAACGGTACAAAATTCCAGCAGCTAGGGTATGATCTAAGGCTCGTAAACTGCAGTTAAAGACTGCAGCGAGAGCTCTGGCAGCTAGAGGACTGCAAGGAGAGGAGTTTCGGCAGCTGGGGATCTATAGGGAGAGAGTTCCGGCAGCTAGGGATATACAAGGAGAGAGTTTTGGCAGCTAGTTCCTAGATAAAGGAATTCTGGCAACTAGGGCCAGCATGGAGAGGAGTTCTGACGGCCAGTAACTGCATAGAAAGGAGTTCGGTCGACTAGGGCCTTGCAGGGAAAGAGTTCCGGGGGCTAGAACCTGCAGCGAGGAGTTCCGGCAGACTGAGCATGAGAACTTGTGGATCTTTGGATCACAAAATAATAAAATCTTCTCTAAGAATCAACTCGGGTAAATGAATTTTTATGGCCTTCTCTTAAAGAAAAAGAAAACCTCCACTCTAAATCCAAATCGCTCTGGTCAAAAAAAAAAATTGCGTCGGCCATTGCAAAGGAAATTGCTAGGAGCAGCAAAGGAAGGTGCTAAAAAGAAAAAATAAGCAGCTCAAAGAAGCACAGATAGACAAGGAAGACAAAGTACAATATTGCATAAAAAATAAAATAACAATAGAAAGCCTTATTTAAAGGAAGAAATGTGGAAAACCGTTGACCACCTTAAGTCACATTTTTCAATCAGATAACTGAGAGTATGAGCCAATATTATCGGTCAACTAAAAAAATTCAAATAACATGCTTCTTTTGAAAGACTTTTGACAGGATAGAAAGCTATATCACAATCAAATGCCAACTTACTAGCAATAATTTACTTCGTAGTGAAAGATGATGCTATAGTGAAGGTTAAGTTCACAGTGAATTCAAAGTGAAAGAATGAGTGCAAGTAATCTACATGCAAATAAGCATCGCCTCCACAAATAATCTTAAGACCACAAGCATGAGGTGGAATATTCAAATAAATATATGAAAAATAGATCTAAACTAGTATCATACTTACAAGCATTTATCCAAAAAAATATTATCAATCACATTCCAAAAAAAAATCATTGCATCAATAAAGGAAAAATATATAAAAAAATATTGATAATTTAAATTTCTTCTTAACTTTTCAATGAGGTGCACTGAAATTTCAAGCAAAAGAAACATTAAATTAATTTCAAAAATGATTTGGGGAAGTTGGGGAATCAAGATTCAAGTCCCTCCCAATGCATGGGCACAATCTCAACTTGAGGTAGAATTCATGAGGAATTGATAGCTAAGATTAACTAGAGCAAAATGAGCTCATCACCTACTATGAATTGACTCGTTCGCAGAGTCTCAACAAAATTCCTTGCGAGAACTACCTTTATCCAAGCCCATCAGCTTCCCAATTAAAGTCATGGCCAAAGTTCTCAAGCTAGCAGACAAAGTGATAACTCTGTCAATTCAGCCAGTCTTCAACTTTCTTCAATCATAACCTCCTGGTCTACCCAAAGACTTTAAACCCATTAACTTCATAAAAAAAATTATTTTGTAAGAGATTCTTGTGTTCTCAGCACTCGTGCTAACATTAGGAAATCTAGTTGACTTTTTAGTAATGTTAGATCTTTTTTAAAACTACTTGTCTTATATTCTCCCATCCTCAAGATGTGAGTTTGAGACTCCCCTTTAATAAAAGATACAATGATCTCTAAAATAGACTCCTCACCACCATAACTTGCAAATTCACCAATTTGAGCAACTTCACCAATGATCTCAGCATCAAGCATGGATAAGTCACTTCTCATCGCACTCTTATACAATTCCACCTTCAAAAAGGACTTCTTTAGTGATTGGTCTCTATCCATCTCAAGCTAGCTCACTCACTCATAGGCTAGGCAGCTTTAAGGAATTTATCTATGTTTTTGGTTTAAGTTTCCCCAACAACTTTCATCTCACGAGAATGTTTGGATATCAGCTCAAAGACTTGGCTTTATTTTAAGACATATCAAATTATACAGCTTCAAGAAACTAGTAGATATTTACACTAAATGATGATAGATTAGTAACAAATTATAAGCCCAGCCTTAAGTCTGGTGTTCAACTTTAAAAACCACCACCAGAGATCATGTGATATTTTAAAGGAGTAATGTCAGCTTGCTCTATTCCTAAATTGAAGTACCGACAATCACCTCATCATCACCAAGAATCCTCTCATCAATCACCTCCTTAGTCCCAAGGGCATATTCAAAAAATGAACTTGTTGGGTGGAGGACACATCTACAATTTTCATTGAGCTTGTCCATCATATTCTTCGGTGGTGGAGACAACCTAGTCTAGGAAAACACTCACAAAATTAAGCTCTTTCATTAGCAACAACAAAGCGTAAGAGATATTGAAGATTCTTAATCTCTTGACAAAGCAATTATAGATAATATCAAAGAAACATTGCATCAAAAGGAGCAACAAAATATTTTCTGAAAAAGCGATACACGACTTGCATGTATATCCACATATATTAATATGCAAATACATGTCGAAGATCTAAGCTTTATGAAAGCTAATGAATAATAACAAGTACAAGCCATCTAGGCCAAATTAGGTTCTTCTGGAATCTTATTCTTTTCATTGTAAACTACCATAAGTGATAAGAGGACCACGGAAAGGAACTTATGTGAACCCATATTGGTCTAGGTGAGATTGATTAGGCGATCATAAGGGCTTGAACCAAGTTAATTAATTCATTGATTTTGAAGTTCTTAAATCGTCTAAAATGTAAAAATTTCCAAGCCAAGAGCTATATAAAACATCAAGCCACCGAGAATCTGATGTCATGAGTTGCCCATGACATAAACTCTATTTGAACCTAAAAACGAGCTAATGAATTCATTCAACTCACAAAGTTGCCCACACAATAAAGCTACTCACCAAAGGAACTTGACTACTCAGTCATAATAGTCCATAAATAAGGGTTCTCCACAAAATCCTATTCAATCAAAAAGAATCACCAAAAGTTCCCACCATCAGACAAATACATGTCAAACTTGTTCGCTACAAATCTAGCTACACGAATGTCAAATCATGCACTCTCTATGTAATTAATTACAAGGTCAATTTTATTTCACTAACCTTAGCCCTAATAAATAAAGAGGCATAGATATGAGTTAATCTTATAATTTAGACAAACTCTTTCATTTAAGCTTCACCCAAACTTTATCCTAATTTCTACTTGGACTCTCTCTCTCTCTCTCTCTCTCTCTCTCTCTCTCCCCCTCTCAATTCTCACTATAACTTGATTTGATACACACTTCCCAATCTTAAGTGGTACAAATGAGTCTTCTACAGATCAATGATCAAGAAGCTGAAACTAAATGTCTGTTTGGAGCAGCTGTTGATTATTTATAATCTGCTGATAAGCAGATTATTTTGATAATTTGATACTTTGCAGATTATCAAATAAGCTAGTTTGTTGTTTGAGGCAGCTTATTCAGAACAACTTATTGGCAGCTGTTGTTGGATAAATGACTAATTTTGCCCCTGTTTAGTTAAACTATTTGCAACAGAACTGTATAGATAAAATAAAAGATAAAATAAAAGTCTCAAACAATTACAGACCAGTTACATATATTAAAAATACACTGCTTACTATTTTGTTACCTCAATTCTACAGCACAATCAAAAGAGCGCCTGAAACCTAGAACACTACTTAAGATCAAAAGCAAGTCCATCTAATTATTGTAAATATTTTAAAGAAAAGACTGAGGATGTTCCAAATCTTATAAGTCGGCTCAAACTTAAAAACAATCTAAAAGCAAATATCACTTATATTTTTACAATTGAGTTTTTTGCTCCATCTCAACAACAGGTTTAAATAATTCTATGCATGAATACCATAGCTCAAAAAAAAAAAACATTCAGAATCACCAAGAAAAACTGAGACCAACAAAACGATCCCAACAAAAAAGAAAAATCTAAAGGCAGAAGAGCACAAAGTACTAAGGTCTTTACCTATTCTCGGCAGATCAACACAAACCCGGTAGAATCGCCATTAACTTCGCCCATCAGCTCAAAAGCAATCGATCTTTCCTGATCCGAGCAAGAAGGAGCTCGGAGCAACACGAAAGTCAACCCGATTCTAGGGTTCGCAACGAAAGCAGAAGAAAAAAACGAGAAGAAAAGAGGTGAGAGAACCAAAGAAGGAATCAGAGCTTCCTCCGGGCATCGAAATGGCAGCGAAATGAAACGCTAACTCGGGAGGGCGAGGCGAGGGCGAGGCGAGAAGAGAAGGGCATGGAGGAGTTTTTCACCTAACGCGCGAAGCAGACGCAGGACGCGGCCCCTTCCCCGCTTCTCCGTCTATTAACAAAATTTTGGAAGTGCGTCGGACCGGCATGAAATCGCAGCTCTGAACGCCTTTTTCAAACACCCATGCGACGTTTTCATACCGCCACCACAGTCAATAACCTGCCCTAAACGGGCCGTAAATCTCTCTTCCCGCTTTGCTCTTCAAGCTTGATCTGCATCTATAGCAGGATCTAGTTATCTTTGACAAAAAAACATTAGATCCAACACCAATAAAGAAAATTACAATCAAAATCTAAATAGAAAACACTTTCAAGCCAATTACAAAAACAACGGAAATAGCCAACATACCGAAAAAAATTTTCAAGGATAGCTATCATTTCCACTTCCATAAAGAGAGATAATTTCAGGAGTTGACTAAAAAATTTCTATAGAGAAGTTAAAGGTGGTGAAGCTTCCATATTTTTATTACAATTAAAATTTAAGAGTGAGTTTTTAGTCTATCCTTAACCTTTCCCTAGTTTGTCACGAACCAACCCCAATCCCTTCCCAAATTTTGCATAATGCCCCCAAAAATAAATAATAATAAACTTCTTCGTCTTGCATATGTTACTAACAAAATCCAATTCACTTCCTTGATGAAACCAATAGAACATACAGTTTGACACAGAGACATCTGCTGGTTGCCAGACAAACATGCAACTAGGTCTAATGGAAGGCTACATGGCATTCAAATAGTTCGTTAAATTGAATTGAATAGAATGGTCAAGTTAAAGTTCAATAAAGTAAATGATTTATTCAACATACCTGGTTTTCCCTCAGGCTGTCTTCTTCCTAAGTTATTAATAAAGTAAAGATTGCAGTGCTTGCTAGTGCTAGCACTCATTTTTGTTTGTACAGTACATATCCATGATTCTGGAATTTCCAAATTATAACAAAACTTCATCCAATTAGCTGTGACCACCAGAAATTGCCGTTACATTGGACTGGGCATTGTTAATTGCACGACGTAATTCAGCAGCAAAGTCCATCTATCAGCATAAAAAAAATTGAAGATACCTATAAAGTAGGGAAAAAAGCATAGAAACAATGAAAGATCCCATATCCACCTGATGAGGGAGCTTCAGATGCCCCCAAGATGTCCCACTGGCTCCTGAATACATTATTGGTCTCTCTAGCGCACAAAAAGTACGTCCTCAGGTAAGAATGTGAATGAATATCTTTAATGTTTCAGCAATATTATTTATTTGTTCTATAAAATTGCAAAAAATAAAGGAATAACAATATTTTCAACTGTAAAACCTAAATTACAAAAAAGAAGGTAAAAAAGATGGCACTGGAATCTGATTTCTCTTGTCACTGAAAAACAATCTGAATGGACTCTTTTCTGTCTATTGCACTTCATTTTAATCTCTGTGAATTGATATGCATCAGAAAAATAAGTCTTGAATATGTTGGTTTAAGCTGAAATCGTATAAACTGTTAAACTTGGAGCGTATAAAGATTCAACTTTTGTCTAGTTTACTTTAGGTTTTCAATATTTTTGCATTTTTTTAGTATCGAGTAATGCTACACTGTTGATGCCCACCCAAAGAAAATCTTTGATAAATTGACATGAGTACCATACATTATCACGTGAGGTTATTAAGCTCTCCCTCCTCCCTCTCTCACCCTTTTTATTGCTCTTAGTGCTAGCGCATCAAGCTTTTTTTTTCAGGTTGAAGTTCATTAAGCATGGCAATTTTTTAGCATTGGTCAAGAGCAAAATTTAATAAGGATGGGTATTTAAACTTACATTTAGTTGCCATCACACTAGCCTTTTTTTGTTTTTTATTTATTTTTGGTTGAGTGAGTGATCTTACTAATTTATGATAATAAAATAAAATTTAGTGCATTTGGAGCAGCGGAATGGGGGCAATGTGATGCCGCACCACACATTTTTATGTTTGGCAAAACTGTATTTTATCTGCTTTTTCAAAATACTGCAGTTGAAACCGGACCTGGCTAAGTGCGATGGTAGTTAGAAAGCTACGGTCTAGCTTTTTGAAAAAAGAATTATAATAGTCATCGCAGTTTTTTGAAAACAACTTCTTCTGAAGCAAATTCACAACTGTTTCTTCAAACAGCTACAGCTGCCCCAACCAGGGTCTATTTTGAGACATTTCCTGCTGCTTTTTTAGATATTTCTATGGTAGAAAGCTTTTTTGTTCAACCTGAAAAGTTCAAGTGCGGTAGCTGTCAAAAAGATACGATCCGACTCTTTGAAAATAAGATAAATTTGTAACAACCACCGTAACTTTTCAAAAATCATTTGCTTCTATAGCAACTTCACAACCACTTCTTCAAACAGCTGCAGCTACCCTAAACAAAGCCTCAGTCAACATATATATATATATATATATATATATATATATATATATATATATATATATATATACAACTCTAAACTTTCGGCTTCCTACACGGGCATCGTCGTTTCCGACGACGATTCGTGGCTTTCGGCTTTGTCGTACCCGACAATGAAAGGCTTCTTGCCTTCATTCTGCTCGCGAGTCGTCTCCTTCCTGCCAGACAACGAGCTTGCGAGCTTCCATCGGTCTTCATTCCCAACGACGAAGGGCTTCACTCCTGCTCGCCGGACCGCAGTCGTTTCCCTGTTTCTGTTCGAAATTTGGGCTCCCTTCGTCGTAGCTCTAGCTCCAGTGTTCGAGCGTGGGGTTTTTGTTCCGGTTTGGGGGAATGGCCCAGAGTTATGCCGTGGTTGTCTCTAGAGGTTCTACTCCTGGGGCAGGCGGTTGTTCTTGTTTCTTCCCTCAAGAATTTAATGATGCACATGAATCTGGAGGTGGTTATACCTTTATTAAAAAATTGGAAAGAAAGAATGGCAAACCCGCTTTGTTTCTCACTTATGAGGAAATAAGTATATTGGCTTCAGCATTTAGATATACTCTTGTTCGGAAATTTCCGTATGGAAATCCCAAGCTTGAGATTAGTAGAGAGCATTTTTATTCTCGATTCTCTTAAGCTCACAGGGAGTTGGAAAGTTGGTTCGCTAGATGACCGTCACGTTCTCATTCAACTCTCAAATGATGCTGATTATACCCAACTCTTTGCTCAAAAAGTTCTCAAAATCGATAATCTCTTTATGAAAATTCTGAAATGGACAGTGGATTTTGATCCTAAATTAGAATCTCCTGTTATCCCAATTTGGGTTAATTTTCCAGGGCTCAAGGTGCATCTCTTCAATTATGAAACCCTTTATACATTGGCAACTGCCTTGGGAAACCGCTGAAGGTCGATACTCCCACGCTTGATACAACCAGGCCATCTGAAGCTTGTCTTCTTGTAGAGTGCGACATCACTCAATCCTTTCCAGCAGAGATTTGGATTGGCTCCCCTCATCAAGGTTATTGGCAGAAGATTGCGATGGGACCTCATCCCCATTACTGCTCTCACTATGGAATGCTTGGTCATAGCTCTTCATCCTGTTATCTGTTGCATACCCATCTACCGTCGGCTGTAGCCCCACCTCCTGTTTCTCAACACACTTCTGCGGAGATTATACCCTCTTCCTCACTGCCTGCGATACCTACTGCTATGCCCATGGTGGATACGGTGCAAAATGGTTTGTCTACTGATATTGTTTTGGAAAATGTTGATAAGGGTCGTTTGTTGGAGGAGAGTCAGGTGGTTGCTCCTGGAAGAAAGGACGCGGTCACCGCCCCTTCTTCTACTGGAGTGGACATACTATCCTCTCAAGCTCTACTTACCGTGGAGGGTACTCAGGCTCCCCTCTATGAGGTGATTGGAGATAGGGATTAAGCAAACATTCATATTCAGATGACGGAAAATGTATCTCCTAATACTAATGAGGAAGATTTAGAGTGAAACACAAATCATCTTACTGTTATTAATCAATTAGTAGAACTATCTGTTCAGAGTGCAGATGTTTCCCAAGTATTGGAAGACAATCATACACAAACTCAGGAACTCATCGCTGCAACTGTCTTTCCTTCTATGGATCAGACTGAACAGTCTTTAGAAGAAGAATGACAAGTTTACAATTTTCGGCGGAGGAAGAAGACTGGAGACACTGTTCAGATTAGAAACTTAATGGATGATACATTGGTCACTTCTGGCAATGGAACAACACTTCAGAGTTTACTATCTGGGTCCGCTCCAAGAACCAGAGGAAGAGTCAGGTCTAAACTGTCTCGTCCGTAGACATTTATTTTTGCATGTTTTCTTTTTATTTGAGTCTTTTATATCTTTTTATATCTTTTTTGTTGGGATATCTTGGTACCATATATTGTATGAGTAGGGCATCATCTATTGAGCCCTCTCATGCAACTTTTTGTATACTTTTATTTCAATATAATCTGCCTTAGGGCTTCATTATATATATATATATATATATATATATATATATATATATATATATATATATATATATATATATATATATATATATACATGTTAGGTGAGGATGGGAGCTCTGCTAGGGTTTTGTCGCGATTCTTGGGCGATCTCCGGCGTTTGAGGATGGGGCTTCTCCGGTCGACTGGTGAGATCTTTCCATCATCTCTAGAGATTATTGATTCCGTCTTTTCCCCTTCGCCAAGTGTTTTTCGAGTTTTGTTGTGCTTCAAGTTTCGAATATGCCGCCAATTTCTCGAACTTTTGTTGATGTCGTTTTAGATGGGGGTGGAGCTTCCTCTGCACCTTCATCGGAATTTTTTTCACAAAGTTTTCATGATACCTTTAATATTGGTGGAGATTATACTTTCATCAAAAAATTGGGGAAAAAAACGGTAAACTTGTGCTTTTTGTCTCTGATAATGAAACTTTTGTGCTCTCCTCTTCTTGTCGTCTTGCCCTAGTTGGTAAATTTACTTATGGCATTCTAAGGTTGAGTTCATAAGGAGGGAGTTTGAAATATTAAAATTAAAAAGTTGGTATCATCGATGGTAGACATATTTTTATACAATTAGCTAATGATGAGTATTACACTCGCCTCTTTGCTAAAAGGTTTATGTGGGTGGAAAATAGTTTGATGAAATTTCTGAAATAGTCTATTCATTTTGATTCTAAAGCTGAGTTGCATATTATTCCAGTATGGATTCGATTTCCAGAGCTTAAACTACATCTTTTTAACCATGAAATGCTTTTTTCACTTGTTGCTGCGTATGGGAAACCTTTGAAAATGGATCATGCTACTTTCACTTTATCAAGACCATCTAAACCACGTATATTGGTTGAACGAGATATTACTCAGGCTTTCTGTAATGAAATTTGGATAGGCTCGTAACATCAAGGTTATTGGCAGCCTGTTAAAATTGAAAGACATTCTTCTTACTCCACTCATTGTTATATGTTCGGGCGTCAAACTACTTCATGCTTTCGTCTGAATCCTCAACTCAAAAAATACTCATAATGCTAAGCAAACAAATAATTCTGTTAACAATATAATTGTTGAACCGCATGATGATCCTACTGGTGTTGAAAATAGGAATGACTTAGTAGAAAATCTTGACACTAATGCTACCTCTAGCTTGCGGCCTTTGGTTGCAGGAACGATTAATAATTGTAATGAGGCCTTACCTTCACAATTGAACATTAAAGATGGGCTTCAAGGAACTGAAGCCTTAGATTTGGGTAATAATGTTACACCTAAACATTTGCAGATTTTGGACAATGTGGAATTAGCCGAAAACTCTGACAATCATAATGCAAATATTCATTATGAACACTCCTCTTGTGAGGCCTGATGAAGAAATGATCAACGAGGAGCTGTGGAAGCAAATACTATTAATAGGCACTCTTCTCTTGCAGAACACGCTAATGATAATGAACACTCTACTCTTCCTAGTATCATGGTGCATTCTCCTATAGTTGGAACACATTCTGATATAAATATTATTCTTGATAATGCCACATCAACTTTGGAAAATGAATGGCAAGTGCAAAAGCACTCACCGAAAAAGGCTAAATGTAACATTGAGTTATCAAGACTCAACGCTAGTAATATATACAGGAAGGTGTTTACCACTCAGATGGAGAACAGTTGCTCAACTCTAATAGATCTTCTATAAGGGTTGGCTCACGACATCATGCTTAAAATAATGATTTGGAATATTAGAGGAGTGACGGACCCTAACTCCTTTAATAGGCTTAAAAACTTGTTTAGGGTTCACAAATTACTCATTTTTGCTATTTTGGAACCTTTGGTTCATGTGAATAAACACAGAATTCTCAATAAATTCAAAGGCTATCGTTCTTACTGCAACGTTAACTACAAAATTTGGGTTTTCTGGAAGCCCACTGTCAATCTTTCAATTATTGAAGATGAGGATCAATACATTCTAACTCAAATTTGTTTTCATTGTTTTCAGGGGTGGGGCACTTTTATTTACTCTAGCTCTATTTGCATGAAAAAAACTTACTTTGGCAGAAATTTGAGTCTATGGGAAGTATCATCAACGAGAATTGGTTTGTTGGTGGAGATTTCAATATGATCATGAAGCCGATGGAAAGAAAAGGAGGTGGCAGAATGGAGCCTGCTCTTATTAATCGATTTTCTAACTCTATGTCTAATGCAGGCCTTTATGACTTGGGCTATACTAGTTCTCCTTACACTTGGAGGAGAGGATTTCTTTATCATAGATTGGATCATTTCTTGGCTAATTCGGCTTTTATATATTACTTTCCTATAATGAAGGTGCAACATTTGAGTCATGTTACTTCTGACCATAATCTGATATTGCTTACTTTGGCTTTCACTATCATATTGGTCATTTCTAGATTCAAATTTCTTAATGTTTGGACTTCACATGCTACATTCCTTGATTTGGAGACACAAGCTTGGTAATATGATGGTAGTGGGACTCCTGGGTTTGTCTTGTGACAATTGCATAAGAAAGTGGTTGCTCACCTCATTAAATGGAATTACCAGGTCTTTGGTAATGTTCATAAAAAAGTGAAGGATGCTAAAAACATTGTTGATTCCTTGGAAGCTCAACTTGATGTTTCCCCTCATTTGATGGACAATGTTGCTCAAGCTCATTTAGATCTTTTGGATGCTATTGCTTTAAAGAAAATTTACTAAAACAGAAAGCTAATGAATCTTCCTTTGTTGTAGGGGATAAAAACACTAAATATTTTCATGCAGCTCTTAAACATAGAAGAAATATCAATAACATTTTAAAAATTAAAAAAGCTGATGGGAGCATTATAACTAATATGAAAGAGATTGGAGATAGTGCTATTAGCTTTTTCAATGAACGCTTTCACACTTCATCTCATGCTATGCCTGTTGATCCCACTTATTTTGAGAATGAATATGATTATACTAATAATCTTAGTTTGGTTTATCCTCCAGATGAGCAGGAAATATTGAATGCCTTCAAATCTATTTGGTAAATATTTCACTTCGACTCTGATAGTTCTTATTCCAAAAGGCAATGATAAGATCACAGGATAATTTTCGCCCTCTTTCTCCCACAATTTTCATAATCTCTTTTAATTACCTATCCAGACTTATTAATAAGTTACATCATGAGCGTCCTTATCTTCAATTCTCTCATAAGTTTAAAATTGTAGTGAGCCATCTTGCTTATGCTGACGATGTCATTTTGTTTTTAAAAGCTAGTAAACGCATCATCAAAGCTACCATGAAACTGTTAAAAGACTTTCACAATACTTCCGGGATGACGTTCAATTTGGCTAAGTGCTCTATGTAACTTGACAAAGGTGCTCCACCCACCTTGCATGGGCTCCTAATTTTACTAGTTGCAAAATCTCTAAGCTCCCTATAAAGTACCTCAGTGTCAACATTCTCAGAGACAAAATCAAGCAAACCCAGATGGATGAGGTGATTGATAAGGTTAAACTCAAGATCAATGATTGGAAAAATAATTTCCTTTCTAAAGCGGGTAGGCTCACTTTATTAAAAAGTGTTCTTTGCACACTCCCTCTTTACATGATGTAGGTTCTCAAAACCAAAAAGAGCACTCAAAAGATTCTTGAAAATATTTTTAATAGATTCCTTTGGAAGGGCACTAGAACTACTAAACATTGGACTATTTGGCACAATGCTTGTAAACCTCTTTGTGCTTGTGGGTTTGGGTTTAAAACATTGCAGCATACTATTGACATAAATATGTGTAAACTCTGGTTCAAATTTCGGCTGGGAGAGTCTCTATGGGCTAAATTTATGAAACATAATATTGCAAAACTGTACATCCTTCCACTGTTAATTGGAGAGTGGGGGATTCTAGACTTTGGAAAGCCATCATTGCTGCTCGTGATGTCGCTTCACATTTCATGTTTTGGGACATTGGTGATGGTAGTATTTCTTTTTGAAATGATGACTGGGGTCTCTCTACATTTTCTAATTTGCTAACTCATGATTATGATGTTAATTTACTAGTCTCGGATTGTTGGATTAATGGTGAATGGAATCTTGATATGTTGAATTCCTTAGTTGGTGAAATTGCTCTTGCCATTGCTAAATTTCCTGTTAAACATCATGATAAAGCACTTCCTTTATGGAAGAATCATGCTAGCTCATCTGTCACAAAATGGCTTTACACAAATCTACACTCTTTTACTCCATGGAAATGGCAAGTTTTTACATGGAAATGACATGTTTTCATAAGTTGTTTCCTTTTGATGATATAATTAAGTTGAAAGGGCTGAAACTTGCCTCTTACTGTTATAATTGTAAAAAAAAGTGTTGAATCTCTGAATCATCTGTTCTTTGAGTGTCCTTCTGCTAAAGAAGTTTGGCATCGTATTGGCTGCTTTTTTGGTATCCATTGGCCCACTAATCTGAATTTTAAATTAGCTATAGAGATTTGGAAGGGTTTTGAAACCTCTTTCAACAAGTACTTTTGTTTTCTTGTTATTGTCTTATGGTTCATTTCGATGGCAAGAAACATCATAAATATGAAGATACTGGTCACACCCCCTCTACCACTTTCATTTTAGTGGTTGCTTATTTTAAAAAGGCTTGAAAGTCCTTTGGACGGATGCCTCTCCTACCGTGGCCAAGGGTAGGAAACCCATTTTAATTAAATGGGCACCCCCCCCCCAACGGTTGGTTTAAGGTTAATGTCGATGGGAGTTTTCCAATGCCTATACGGGTATTGGAGGAATTATCAAAGATGTTTCTGGAAGATGTATAGCTTACTTTGCGCACCTTGTATCGCTAACTCCTCACTGGAGGCTGAGACCTCTGTTGTGCTTGCTGCTTTTCATACAGTTACTTTAAATTTAAATGGCATTGTGGTGGAAACGGATTCTAAAATCTTGTTTAACATTCTTTTGGCTAAGATTAAACCTCCTTGGTATATCTTAGCTTTGTTGAATAGAATTTGGTTTATTATTGGAAGACATCACCTTAATATATCATTTTCATTTACTTATAGAGAAGGGAATCAATCTGCGGATTGGTTGGCCAAATGGAGGGTGCAAAATGCTATTGTTGGAAATACCCTCCCTCATCCTTGCATAAACTTATTAAAAATGATTTGGATGCCCCATTTGTTCATTTTTTAGGTGCTTCCCCCTCATTTAGGTTTCTTTTTTTGCTTTGGTCATTTTGGAATGCCCTTTTCTACTTTTCTTGAAGATGGTTCTCGAGCTTTTACTTGGCCTACTATTTTGGGGTTTTAAGCAGGATGACTTTTTATTTCTATTTACTAAGTTTTGGAAGATGGGTGCTCGGTTTTGGACATATCTTGGAAGAACTTATTGCTTTCAGATTGGGAAGTCTTCTTGCATTTATTTTTTGTTCTGGGCGTTGATTTCTCAAATTTGGGCCTACCATGAAGTTATTTGCAGGCTTTATTTGTTGGTTTGGGGCTATTAGTCCCACTATTGGCTGCTTTTTTATGAATTATAGTACAAAGAATGAGATTTCTGGATACAGTTTTGAGTTTGGCTTGATTGGAGATTGCAGCACCAATATTCTCTACTTTGATGGTTGGATTGTTTGGGCCCATGGGCAGTGGATTGTGATATAGCCAGGGTAATGAAATTTAGTTTCACTGGCAGGATTTTGAAACTGGTTCTTGGCTTAATGGTTAATTGTTTGAAACTGATGTTTGCTTTAATAGATTGATTTGTGGCAACTTTCTCTTATATGAGGCTTCATAGTCTTATTTTGGTTAGCAATACAGTAAACAACGTTCTCCGAAAAGCATGCTTATACCATCGCTATACTAAATTGGGATTTGAGGTTGTGACCACCGATTTCCTTTACTGGGTATTGTTGTGGTGGTTTTTTGAACCACAAAACACTTCTTACAGTTCTGAGGACCCTGATATTATTTTTCTTAACCTTTTTGAGGATTGTAAGCTCACGGCTTATGATAACTATGATTGGGTTACTGGAAGGCTGATAGACACTATTTTTTTCTACATTGATAGAGTGTGTGAAAGCTATGTCTATTTTGGGAAAGGTAGTAATGGGCATTGTTTTCTCCAGGCCGTGAGCTACTATTTGGAGCTCTATGGCTTCACTTTGGTTAGCTTCATTGTGTACTTTCCTTTTTGTTCTCTTTCGGATACAAAGTTGAGAGTGGTGGATCTGACAAACTTTTACATTAAAGGCCACTGTTTTTGGGCTTTCTTTGTGTGGCTTGCGGTGAAATTTTGGTGAAGTTATGTAGAGCATGTGTGGGTTAAGGCCAATGTTTTCCTTTGCCTGATTTCCTTCTATTGGTTGTCGGAATTACAGATTGGTGCTTATAATCTTGAGGCCCCTGATATCATATCTCTGAAATTATTATATGAATGGAGACAATTAGCGCATGTTGCTTATAGCAATTCCTCCCAGGAAACTTTTTTTATGCCATCCCTCTGGTTCAAATTTTATGCAATAGACTATATTGTTGGACTAAATGGATTAATATATTAATGCTTCACATCCTTGTTGCTTTTAACTCTCATAACAGGTACGATCTTCAGGTGTTAAGTTTGGAGCAGATCCTTACACCGCTGAAGCTATTCTTGGAATGTTACACAGCTACTTTATTGCACTTCAACTGGGGTTCAGAACTGATTCAGAAATTTTTGGCCTTATGCTTCACACAACTTTTTTTTCACTTTGTGTACATGTTTACTTTGGGTATACTGCATTGGATTGGTATACTTTCTGTTTGAATACATGTATTTTTGGAGGTAATAACTTTTTTGTACTTTTTACATCTTTTTTGTGTGGAGTTATAA
>NEWO01000429.1:538836-570481 GCA_003013225.1 Phalaenopsis aphrodite | reverse complement strand
TATATATATATATATATATATGTATATATATATATATATATATATATATGTATATATGCTCCATAGAAAATCTCTTTTAGCACATGTTATGATGTTTGCGATCAACTAGTTAGTCAAAAAGATTCGGGTACGGCTTGGAGCACCATATTATCACCAACATAATCTAGAAGGATTGCTAGAATCCTTATGTAAGGGAGATAAATCAGCAAACAATGCCATTATATCATTCAATAAATTTCATAGCTATCAAATCTTGCAAATAAAAAAAGCTCAAGTATTTTTAGAAATATTCTAAAGAGAGTAAAAATCCAATTATTAAATACAAAAAGGAGTCATGAAATTGAAAAAGAAGCAAATTGCAGAAGAAAAACAAAACCTATGCTTTCTCAATGAATATTAAAGTTTGAAAAAGAAGCAAACTGCACTAAGAAAACAAAAGATATGCTTTTCTCAAGTTAAAGAACTGAAACCATTAAAAATTAAAAATGAAATGCCCAAGCAGATTCAAAGGCAACCTGAAATTAGTTGTCATTATCATCATCATTTTAGTTAGCCTTATCCCAACAAATGGTGGGCCTAGGAACACTAGTTAAGTTGCCACCACTAGTTAAAGATTATGAATATTTTTAAAAACAACTTAATATTTTATACCATACCAAATATATTTTGTTTAAATGAAAAAATAAACAAAGAAAAATAAAAATAAAATAAAAATAAAATAAAAATAAAAAACAAAAATCAAAAGAGAATAGCCCGTTAGTAATCTCCAACCTCCGGGACTTTTTGCAACTGTAGCCCTGCTCTAGTTTGACTTTCTGCTTGGGTGCATCTTTGATTTGGGTCAATTTCAGTTGTTGTATGTTGTTTAAATTTAAAAGAGTCCTCATTCTTGATGGTACTCCAACAGCTTCTGTGCATGTTTCTTTCGACTAGCTACCTCTGTAGTTCATCCATCCATACACAACTAATATTGAATGTTAAGCGTGAGTCTATCGTGCTCCAAGTTCGGCATCTCACATGTAATGAAACTTTCATCCCTATGGGATTTGTGCTCCAAATTAGATTAAAGTAGTTGATGAATTTGAATCTAAATTTGTGGGATTTGTCAATATAAAGATGAGCTCTCAAAAACATAAATTTGAGTTCAAATAGTATCTTCTTTTAAGTATTTTGTTTTCCCCGTGGTTGAGTGTCAATCAAAGATACTCATTTCTAGCCCAATACACTCAAAATTTACGGAAACACAAGCTATGTTCTTATGTTAAGGAGAAGCTTAAATATTGATGATTTTTTTTTCTTACTATTTCATATTCCATAATTTTAACCTCTTGATATGTTTGTGTAAGATGATTTTAGTCAGAACTAATATAATCTAGATATTTTATTGTAGTGTAAGTTTTTATTTTGTTAATCTCTGACGTTCGTTGCTGGTGTAACACCTCGTCTTTTCACGCATATGTTCTTTATCCTTCTCACTTTCAGTAGATTTGCCTGCTTGCGGTTGTCTTTCTCTCTCTCATACGCGAGTTACACCCCCCACTTTGAAAAATTATTCAGTCCGGAGTCCAATTAAAAATTAACCTGCCTGAGTCCTACCTAATCTCCTAAAAATTAAACCAAGCGCCGAATATGAAACGTCAGATCATTATATCGGAAACAAAACAGTCGCCCGAGGGTCGAGCATCTAGCATCTTTTCTTTCACCATTCACCATTCTTTTAGGGTTTTCCATTGCTTTCTTGAATCAGATAGCTTAGGGTTTAGGGTTGTCGTTCGCCGATCGAAGTACGTTCGCCGATCGAAGTACGTTTGCCGATCGAAGTACGTTCGCTCTTTCTCCTTGCCGAGTAGCTTAAGAAGATGAAAGTTGAGCCTAAGCAGACGAAAACCGAAGAGAATCCTATGGGAATGAAAATCGAAGTGCCGATGAAAATACAAATTGAAGAGCCTTTGAAAATGGAGACTGACGAGCGCAAGAAAAAGGAAGCGAAAGAGCATAAGAAGGACATCCAAGAGGGTTCATCTAGATAATTTTTTTTATTTTTGTGGTTCATTGAAAAGATTATTTTAACTGAGTTTAGAAATTCATCCTATAGTATTCGGAATAGCCACTTCAATGAGTAATAGTTGTGTTTATCTAAACACCCAAAAACAAATCACTCAGGTATTTAGTTCAGACTACTGTTTTTAGCTCACTTAATCTTAGTATATATATTTTGTAGTATGAACTTGAATAAGTAATAATTGAGTAGTACTTGAATGGAGTTGGCATATCACAGTAGTCTGAACTAAATATCACCACACGTTAAACCAATAACATCATAATAACACAATATCAAATCTAATGAACATCAAAAATACCATTGTATTTGTTAAATAACTCAAACTAACCGAAAAGTCAGACCAAAATCATACTGAATTAAAACACAGAACTCCACCTAAATAATACCATAATAATACCTTAGTATTCCCAGAACAATACCTTAACTTGTGAAATAACCTCATACTAACACCAAACTAACACCACAGTCACATCGAGATCATACCGAAGTAAAACACAGAACACCATTTAAATAATATCATAATAATACAATAATAATATCTAAATAATACCAGAACAATACTTGAATTTATTAAATAAAATCAAACTAACCCAATAGTCTGACCGAAATCATACCAAATTAAAACACAGAACTCCACTTAAATAATATCATAATATTATGTTAATAAGACCAGAACAATATCTTACTAACACCACAATCACACTGAAATCATACCGAAACAATACACATAAGACCACTGAAATAATACCGTAATAATACCATAATAATACCTGAATAATACCTCAATTTGTTAAATAATATCAAACTAACACCATAGATTACCACTAAAATAATACCATAATAATACCTAAATAATACTAGAACAATACTGAATAATATCATAATAACACTTAAATATCACCTCAATGAAGCCAAAATAAAATCTCTACCTAAACCGCCAACCCTAAACATCCTAATAAAGATTAAATGACACTAAAATAACACATTAATAATGACTAAATGACACATAATACTTGTTGCATCATATTTTTTTGTAAGTTTGTGAACCCAATGTCCATGAATTATAGATGTCGGTAGTGTGATGATAATGTCAGAAATACCATATCTAAGGATAACAAAAATGACCTGAAAGTAATGAATATTGAACAGTTTTTTTAGTTCTCTTCTTATCCTCAAAATAATGTCTTGACACTGCAAATATTACAATGTTGGCGCTATGAAAGAATGGTGTTCAGAATGGGAAGGAAAGAGCTAAGTATAATGCCTGATGAAATTACCATACTGATCAGCATGTCAAATAGAGAAGTGCAAGTGGAAAAAAGTTTCATCTAGTGGTGTGGATGCCCAACAAATGAAGAATTAGATTTTGAACTTTGGAACTTATGAGTCTTCTACCACTTTTGATCAATTGTTTTTAAAATTTTTGTTATCAATTTTATTTTTTCCTTCTAGTAACTTTAGTGTACCTAAAAGACTTTTTATCTTTGGCAAGAATGTACAAATTTTCCCCTCACTTAACTGGTATGCTACGCTGTGTGAATTCCTCATTGAGCAAATTAATGCAGTATCCATCAAAATAAGGCAGAACCGACATTTGGGATATATCAATGATTTTTTTTATTTTGCTAACGGTTAGAATCTCATATAAACCTCACAAAACCCTTTTTTTTTTTTTGCAAAATTGAATATTAATTATCTTTTACATAGCTCTGGTTTTATGAGCACACTTCTTTGGTCACTCTGTCGCTCCCAAGGTCAAACCTCAAACGCTTAGGTGACCAACAAACATAAGTTGGAGCTCGTTACAAATTGATATAGTCTTTAAAAGGCTCAACACTGAACAGACAAGTCATTTACATTGTTAGATGTTACTTATGTGTCATATATGTGTTATATTTAGTTGTTATTTAAAAATAAGTCCTGATATTATTTTAGGAGTCTTAATTATTAAAGCGTTTATTTCTGAAATAAACTGTAGGTTTATGATCAATTTTTTTATCTGAAAGAGGATGAACGCAATTTGTCCGTCAATCCAGAGGAAGAACTACCCAATCCAACTCCAGCTGCGCCATTCAAAAACCGTGAACCACAAGGCATACCACATTCACCTGTATCATATGATATGGGATCAGTCGTTTTAGACGACATCGACACGGAGCCAAAGTACACTTCAGTGAATAAAAATTGTGAAGTAATAATTGAGCTGCTTAAAACCGGGAAAAATGGTTTACAGACTTTCAAAGAACAATTAATACAATAAATTTAGGAATGTCGAGTTTGCAAGAGCAAATGTTGAAACTACAAAATAAGTTTGAGAAATCTGAAAAAAGACAGAACTGATAAAGGCAAAGTATTAAAAGAAGATTTCGCCAAGCCACCCTCCCCTCGTGGAGAAGACAATAAGTTTAACGATCTGGGAGCCCACCAATCCTCTCATGTTGGAATCCTCCTCTTGACGTAGATAATGAGTTCAACGAATAGGGAGCCCATCAATCCTATCTTGTTGAAATCCCTCATGTTGACTTAGATAATGAGTTCAACGAAGATGGAACCCACCAAACTTTCCTTATTGAAGAAGACACTGTTGAAGGCAGTGGTTTACAAGAAAAAGACTCCCATGAACACTCCATTGTCATCTTAATCCGAAGGGTTAAGGGCAGACAAAGAAGAAGAAAGAATAAATTGAGTTCCCCTTTCAATAGTTTTGAATTGAAGAGAAGAAAAACAATAAGGAACGTCGTTGAGCAACATCGACTTGATGACCAATAACGGATGCAACTGTAGATAATAATGTCGGTAAGGGCGACTACCAAACAATAACAAAAGAACTAATAATAGATAGCTAAGCCATTAGAGAACAATCAATTGTAGATACTTCAGACAATTGTAGATACTTCAGACAATACTATAGATAGATTTGCCGAGATGGGCTTGCAAATAATTATATCACCTATTTTACATACCACTCACATTGAAGAAGAACAACAAATAACTGAACATGAAGAAGTAGAAGAAATAATGGAGGATGTTAAATCCCTAGCCTTAACATTGACAAGTTTAGGAGATCGGCCAGAAGGTGTCCATGAAGAGAATCATGCGATAGTGATATTTGGAAATGATTTTCAAAAATGTTTTTGTTTTGTTGCCTCGTTCAGCGGACTTCCAGATCAATTTTCCTGGCAGATTACTGGTATCTACTGAAAAGTAGGTATTGATCGATCAATGTATGTCAATGCAATAATACGTGAGTAAATCATCACCTTTTGTAATGCATTTTTTTGTCTTATATTAAAGTGTCACAAATATTTTGTGTTATTCTGCAGTAAAAATATTATGATAAACACTGGAAACAATTTAATAGATCGCAGTGCAATCGAAGATTTATTGTGCAACAGCTGGATTGCAAATGATCGTTGATGTATTAACCATCATTTTCAATAGAAAGAAGAATGTCGTTCAATCTTTATAAAGGCTTTAAAATATGTATCGTCGTTATATTACGTAATCATTGATTCAGTATAATTAAACTTTTAATATATTCTATGAAAATATTAAAAGTGCATTTTTATGCAGATGTATCATAAAATGGGTAACACCTCAATGTTTGTGCGTCATATCACAAAGGAAGGGGTTCAACAAGGGGAGGTTTGATGGGTTCCCTTTCGTTGAACTCATTATCTACATCAACAGGAGGAATTCCAACAGAAGAGGGTTGGTGTGCTCCCTCTTCATTGAACTCATTATCTACGCCAACAAGAGGGATTTCAACAGAAGAGAATTGGTGGGCTCTCAGATCGTTAAATTCCTTCACTTCATCATGAGGGGAGGGTGGTTGTGCAAAATCTTCTTCCAACACTTTGCCTTTATCGGTTCTGTCTTTTTAAGATTTCTCAAACTTATTCTGTATTTTCAACATTTGTTATTGCAAACCCTACACTCCTACAGTTTTGTATTCATTGTTCCTTGATATTCTGTAAACCATTTCTTCTCGCCTTTAAGCAGCACAATTATTACTTTCAGATTTTTTTTCACTCAGTGTACGTTGGCTCCAGGTCGATGTCGGCTGAAACGACTGGCCCCATATCATATGATACAGGTGAATGTGGTCTGCCTTAGAGGTTCACAATTTTGGAATTGCGTAGCTGGAGCTGGAGCTAGACTGAGTAGTACTTCCTCTGGATTGGCAATCAAATTGCGCTAATCCTCTTTCAGATTAAGAAATTAATCATAAACCTGCAAATTATTTCAGAAATAAATACTTTAATAATTAAAACTCCTAAGATAACATCAGGATTTACTTTTAAATAACTAAATGTAACACATATAACACCTAAACAACACTTAAGTAACATCTAACAATGTAAATGTCTTGTCTGTTCAGTGTTGAGCCTCTTAAAGGCTATATTAATTTGTGATAAACTCCAGCTTACATTTGATGGCCACCTCAATATTCGAGGTCTAGCCTCAAGAGCGTCAAGAGTGATCTTGCTCATAAAATCAGAGTTGTGTAAGAGATAAGTAATATTCATTTTTGCACAAAAAAAAAGGTTTTGTGAGGTTTATACAATATACTAACCGTTAGCAAAAAAAAAAACCATTGATATATCCCAAAGTCTGATTTCGCATTATTTCGATGGCTACTGCATTAACTTGCTCAATGAGAAATTCATAAAGAACAGCAGAACAATTAAATAAGGTGAAAGTCTGTACATTCTCGCCAAAGGTGTAAAGTCCTTTGGATACACTAAAATTACTAGAACGAAAAAATAAATTTTATAACAAAAATTTTCAAAACAATTTATCAAAAAGAGTAGAAGACTCCCCGTTTGCAAAATATAAAATATCATTCTTTATTTGTCGGGCATGACCACAACACAAGATGAAACTTTTTTCCACTTTGACACCTCTCATCTATTTGACATGACGATCAGTGGGGCAACTTCATCGGGCATTATTCTTACTTTATTCCCTCCCATTCTAAATATCATTCTTTCATAGTGCCAACATTGCAATATTTGTAGTGTCAAGACATTGTCTTGAGGATAAGAAGGGGGTTAAAAAAACTGATCAATATTCATTACTTTCACGTCATTCATGGTGTCCTAAAATATGGCAGGTCTGACCTTATCAAGTAAATATCTTCCTACGGATAGTCGGCATCTACAACTCATGGACTTTGGATTCAAAAACCTACAAAAAATTATATAATGTAATAAATATTAAGTGTCATTTAGTCATTATTAAGGTGTTATTTCAGAGTCATTTAGTCATTATTAGGTTGTAGAGTTGACGGTTTAGGCAGAGAGATTTTATTTTAGCGTTATTGAGGTGATATTTAAGCGTTATTATGGTATTACTCAAGTATTGTTCTAGTATTATTTATGTATTATTATTGTATTATTTCGGTGGCGTTTTGTGGTGTTAAATTGGCATTTATTAATAATATCAGATATTGTTCAGGTATTATTGTGATATTATTATGGTATTATTACGGTATTATTTTAGTGGTCTTCTGTGTATTACTTCGAAATGATTTCGGTGTGACTGGTGTTATTTTGGTGTTAGTATGAAGTTATTTCACAAATTGATGTATTGTTCTAGACTTATTAAGGTATTATTATGATATTATTTAGGCTGAGTTCTATGTTTTAATTTGGCATGATTTTGGTTTGAAAATTGGGTATACAATTGTAATGATTGAATCTTTCATACGATCATACTTGGATGGTTATACAATTTGATATTGACTTATTGAACCTTAACGAGAATGTGATTGCATCTTTAATTCATTAATGTTACTATAATTTTAAGAATATGAGTATTCAAAAATGGATTATAAGAGATAGCAAGTCAAAATAAGGAGGCATATCCACATTGAGAGCTAATTCATCTCGACCTATATCTAATATAATTGTATAAGATAGAGAGGATGGAATTGATTCCCAAAAAAGGGAGAAGAAAGAATTCAAAGATTACAAAGTGGGTATAGAGGTTGTTATTCAATGTGTTATTTAAGGTAGGAAAAAATATTAACCGGAGCCTCTTCAAACTTTGATGCAATAACAACCTCTAGAAAAAAACTCTTATTCAACCCTAACTTAAACAAATCTTCATATACAAAATCAATGTGTTAACAATCATGTCAAAGTTGAACCACATCATCATACATAATGTTCAAGTAAAAAAAAGGAGGAAAAAATAATGGATTATTAGAGTTAATAAAAAGTAAGGAACAAATGTGAGTAAATGAAGGCATGGAATTTTTCATTTCAGCTACTCATTAATTAACCATATTTCATTCATTATGCTCACATAAATTTCATATAAAGCACGATAGATTGATTTGAAATAATGAAGAGTTATATAATTTGATGAGATCTTGGACTATAATTTACATAACCATCATAAGCTCAAAAAAAATAAATGAATGATTTTTGGGCAATATTTTGTCCAATCAACAACCATTCTAAATCATAACCAAAATAATCTTCCCAGCTTAGATACTGAGCTTTTAAAAAATCATTTCAATATAATAAAAGCATTAATTCGAAGCAAATAAAGAAAATTTTGTTTACTCTAAAGGTGAAGTTATGTATTTATGGTATACCTATTAATAATAAGTATGCATCTTACAAAGGTGTCAAAAATTGACTCTACACGCCAACTCGACCTAAACCCGACTTAAAAAATTTAAGTTTGGGCCGGGTTCGAGTTAGGAATCCTAATTCGTTTAATTTTTCAAGTCAGGTGACCTGAAATTAACCCACTAACCTAAAATTGACTCGTCAACCCAAAATTGACTCAAAATCGGCCAGAATTTGACCTTATTTTGACTCAAATAGTTGTTAAGGCTTCTATTAAATAAGTTAAATAGGTCGGGTTTGATTCAGAGGGTTGAAGGTTGGCTAGCTTAGGGTTTGATTTTCTAATCCGTTTAATATTCGGGTTAGACACAAACTCGACCCGTGAATCCGATTTGACACCCCTAATATTACAAATGTCAATTTTCTTGGTTATACTGATTTCATGATAGCATACAAATGAATTCATAACACTTGAGATTAGGGTTTACGAAACTGAAACCAATTTTACGTAAAAAAGATAATATAGAGAAAGGCTCAAAGAAGAATCAACAGAACAGTCAGACGAACTTAGAGTCGAGGATGTGTACAAAGATTTTGTAATTGGGCTAACAAAGAACAGGAATTTGTGATTAAGATAAAAAAGAGATAATCAACTCGGTTGAAAACGATAAAAAAGAGGCATGTTCAATGATTGGAATCAAATAGGTTGAATCAATGTTCTAGAGATTGTGAAGGCAAAAAACATTAAAGGAAAATAATACGGGCTACGAGCAAACCAAGCATAGTGAGCACACATGGTGAGAGATGTAGATGCATGACAGAAGCCGAAAGTCAGAATAAGTGAGAAACATTTGAGAGAGAGTCTCCCAAAAAGCGCGAAAAGCAAGCATAAAGTCTGAAATGGATCACACGGAAAGTGGGAAAAGATAGTCTCCAAAGAAAGATAAAAAGGGCTCATTAAATGAAAGGTTTAACCTTTATTATAAAGATCCAACAAGATAAGACTAAATATTTAAACTAATCTTACAATAACAAATAACATGATTGGTAATGATAACTAAATACAGATTAAGAATAAACTAGTAATAAATATAATGATACTAAGGATAAAATACTATACATGAGTTAATTCGTCTTTCTTCCGCATCAATGGATATGCATAAGAATTATTGAAGATGACATATAATTCACGTTTGTCCCACATCAATAGAAACACATGAATAAATGAACAACTAAGAAAAGCCACGTGCAAATTAATTTTCAATAATATAGAATCTGCATCCATTTGGATCCTTAATAATATCTACAGCTGCCAAGACGTACATTTGCCAAACTCGACAATAGGCTAGCCATCTAAGGGCAAAAATGATAAATAACTTATGTTTTCCATAATATGTAGTCCCTGACACCTAATAATGAAAAAAATACAAAAAAAAAACTTTTCTTCACTAACATGCTAATAACTATAAAAAACATCACAAATTTTGCAGTAACAGCACATTTTCTGATTAACAGAAAAAAGAAAAATAAATGCTCAAGCCAGAGCATCTAAAGAAATAAATTCCTACAGTAAAAGACCTTTAAGAAAAGTTAAAAATAATTGAAGCTTAAAAATTGCTTCAATTTTGGTTTGACTACAAAATAACTTGAGCTAATTTTGAATTCAAGCCCCCGCTTAAAATCTAGTTAAAACCCCGTGTTTGGATTTGACCTGCCACACTCAAATGTACTAATGTTTCCTTATAATATAGCTCAAAATGTATATATAAATATAATAATATAAAAATATTAAAATAAAGTATAAAATACTGATGAGGATGCCAAGGGACTAGAGGTTATAATATGATATGCACAAAATCACAAAATGCATACAAAATTTAGCCAGTTACAAACTCTAATTTTTAATATTGTTTCTTTTCATGAAAACTGAAAATTCTAAAAAAACTCAATTCATATGACATTCATATTTTTTCTCCTTCAAACAATGCTTAGAGATCTACAACAATTAAAAGCAAGCTATTATTTTAAATTTACCGACTCGTAGAAATATAAATTATATTAAACTTTAAAAAAATCAATAAGTCGTTCAATTAACGACAATATTTCGAAAAAAGAAGTAAGAGAAAAAAAGTTCACAAAATTAGCAAAATTAAGCATCACATCAATAAAGAGAAAATCTCTCCAATAAATATTCAAATATTCCAGTTCATCACAGAATTGACTTTCAAAAGTAGAAAAAATTTGATTGCCTGGCTCTAACTTGATTCAAAAGCAATAGTAATGTATGAGCTCCAATAGAATGCCCAATCTAAAAATCTTGAAAAAGAAGGGAAAATCAATAAAGAATATGTTGCAAGAGTTGCCAAAATCCCAGCTAAGCAAAAATATAGAACTCACTAAAGGATGTCCCAAGAGAGTCCCTAGGTCAATCAAAGAAGAGAATGGAAGTCTACTCGATACTAGAGCGTCCAAACAGACGAAGAATCGTGTCCTGGGATGGACAGGATGAGATTCCTATCCCGTGTCCAACTATAGCAAGAAATTTTCCGCTACTTCGTTGTAAAGGGCCGTGTGGGCTTTATTTTTTTTTATTTTTGAATTAGAATTATGTTTTAATTGATACCTTAGTATAAGTATGTTTCTTAGTACTTGCTTTGGGGATTTTGCTTTGGTTATGTTAATTGGAGACTTTGTTTGTCTGATTCCTTCAATTTGAAGAGTTTAGCCTCTTTTTTTTTTCATGTGGTGAATTTGAAACTTGAAGAGAAAAGGTGGTGGATCCTCCCTCTAAAGTCATAACTCCACGAGATTGTCGTTTCGTCGTTCTCCCTGCTATTTTTAGTCCGGACAGCCACCAAACTCCTTCAATTACCCTAAAATCCCCGCCTACTTCGCATATCCCTCTATCTTGCCTTTCTACAACCTCTCTGCATTAAATGTGACCCTAAAACACCTTCTAGGAACTTTAGAATGGTGTCACTACTTACATAAAGGAGCGAAATAGAAGCAAAAAAGCAAAAGGTGAGCAATGTAAAAGATACAAGATAACTTGGTTCAACGCAAATGTCAAGCTGCAGGAAGTAGAACAGAGAACTGCAAGATGATTGCAACAAGGAAACCACAATTATTGGAGAAAGATAGCATCCCATATCACAAAAACAACAGCAAAACTCCAAACCAAAAGCAAAAGCGTGAGGAGCTGTTATTGAAGCCTGGCATCAAATGTGTGTGTTGTACACAAGAAAACTCTAAATCAATCTCAAAAGGACAAAAATTGAATGATTTTGAATTGTGTCAGCTCAACTAGAATCAATTTCCATCTAAATTCTATTTTGAATCCGATTCAAAACTGCTTAAACTAATGTCTATAGCTATACTAGATAGCAGCATTTACTTCCTTCAGAATAGTGCAACTTAAACAAAAAGCCATCTAAATAATATGAAGCCATTCAAATAAATACATAGCATTGTCAAAATCACGACAATCTACAGCTTCAAAGAGTAAATACTCACAAAAAAAAAAAAGGTATGCTAACACAGTAAACTGATCAATTCTATAATTAGCAACTATTCACATAAATGAACAGCTATGTATCAATGGAAAAGAAAGATGGTCAATTTCACTTAAGGAGGCTCAAAAGAACACAGTTAAACAAGCATCAAGTTTTTAAAACTAACAGCCTCACCAGACAGATCAATAGATTGATCATTGTAGCTGTGAATTGCAGCCGCCCAACCTACAATTAAAAAAATAGTATAATTAGTGCATAGTAGCGCATTGACCTACTTGTGTGTTTATCTTCACAAGACCCCTTGTCTCAATATAATTAGGGTTGAATAATCTGCTTGAGCATAAATAGTACTGTGCTTTATTTCGAGCCTATTGTACTCAAAACTTTGGCCACAAATTTGAGAAGCTGAAAAATAAAAGTAATAGAAACCATCTATTTGAATATTTTGGTATTGAGTATTTTGTTACCTCTTCCATCAAAAGTTGCATTATGAATGCAAATCTTGGAAACCAGTGTCAGAAATTGATTCCAGCAAAATAATAAACTTGAAATAAAATACTCACAAAAATATCGGTACAGTTTAAGAAAAAGCAAAAAAGATATTTAATCCATAATAAGTGCTGAAAGATGAGGAGCAAGATTAATTTACCAAAAAAAAAGTGAATGTCGCCAAGGCTACATCATAATACTTTGAATATAATAAAATCATTAAAATTTATCTTATACATTCACACAATTTAAAGAAGAAGGAAAAAGAAACGGTAACTGAGATTCACAATAGCCAAGGGAGGCATGGAAATTCGAAGCATACGTAATACAAACTTTCTAGAGACGCCTAATTTCAATTATTGATTGATGACAGCAGACAACTGACACTAGAATTCCATTGAGGAACAGAAACACAACGAGGATAAAAACATTTGCATTTTCATAGAAGCTAAATGAGCTAAATAATAGTACTTTACAAACAGCATAAAAGTAGGCAATAAAATTAAATGATAAGGAGCGCAGATATAAAATTGCTAAGAACAAATCATGTGGTGGATCAGTCAACCCCAAAAACCATCTAACAAACAGAGTTCATTAAGAGTCCTAAAGAAATGGCAAGCCTTTTGAAACTTTAAAACTTGAGAAGTATCACAATGGCATTAATTATTATTTGTATTTTTGGGAAAAAAATGTACCTTAAAATGCATGCCATGGATGCAAATTTATAAAAAATATTAAACTTTACATAATGCATCTATTCTAAATAAAAAGCAAAGATATTGAAGATAAAACAGCCTTCAATCTTCCAACAGTTATGTTTCACCAATAATCAACAATACCATCTGCAGCTAGCCATACTTATCAAGATCCCTTTCAAATTTTCTTTTCCTTAATTTTTTTCCTGGATATTAGAAACTCTTCTTTGGGAAGTAACTATCTTGTAAACATTCTAAGAGGAGCGGATGTTGTCACTGAAGGACAGAAAAATAGCTGTCGAGGAGATTAATGCTACAACTGTACACTTACGTTCATTTAGGAGTTGAGCTGCCTCACTAGTAGAGCAGCCATCAAGCGCTAACAATCCTCTATGAGTACTTTCATTTTGAATGTAACTGCTTCCAGTATCCCCATAATCAACGCTAGAAAAGATTTTTGCATTAGAAGATTGGCTCTTGTCTCCATCAATCGCATGAGAATGGTTTATTTTTTCAAATCTATCTACAAAATAAATCTTATATAAGAATCTCACATTCGAAGCAAAAATTTAAATCAATAAATTGAATAAAATAAACCTCCAGAAAAATAAAGTAGCACATGGCTAACACAAATTGCATTTTGTTTATACTAGCTATATTTAGATGCACCAAATGATGTTAAGCTTTAATATAATATGATCGGTCTACTAAAAATGGAAAATGAAATCAAAATAGTAATATACTTTTATGATGAAAGCTGCAGCAGATCATAGTGATTAAAAAGATATTTTTCATCACAAATCTTGAGTGATAGAATGACACCAGCTAATAGGCCAATTTTTTTATTAGAACTAAACAAAAATATAGCAAGTCAAACTAATGAAGCATATTTATATGTAATATAATATACATATATTTACTTAAGAGTTGTCCAATCATGTTAATTTAACCTAAATGTTTCAACATTTAAAGTTAAACTTATCATTGTGATTATTATCATATATACATTGAAACATGTGCAAAAATCTTAATATTTATTATCCCGGTAACTCATTATTGATGATATTTTGTATTACTTTTTGTTCCCTCTTCTTTTCTATATGTAGGCACATATATGCTTATCACAAAAATAATAATTCAATAAATACAAATTTCTTCAATTCTGATTACTTTATATATTGTATTAGAATAGAATTATTTATGACATCTCTTGCTCACAAACATGTTTTGTTTCTAAACATGTCATCTATTAGAGTTATTAGCCTAATTATTAGGCTAATTACTGCTGCAGTCATTATTGGCTTTTAATTGCTTCGTTTTTTTCCGTTTCTATATTTATGTATTTCCTAGTTGGTCGATTTCTAAATTTATGTCTTTCATTTTATTTTAGTTTTGTAATATGTGTTTATGCCCATTTTCATATTAATGAAAGTATGCAACTCTATTCTCAAGTTAACGTGATATCAGAGCCATGGTTCGAAACCCTATAGCCTCTACTCGAGCCACCGCCCACCTGTAGGTCCTTCCTTGCAGATTTTGTCCTAAGCACCGGTGTCCAAGGGCTCTCTCCTGCCACTACATTTAGCGTACTTTTTTTCTCTATCACTGGCTAGCCTCTTGGCAAGCCTCCAGCAGCCAGATCTCAAAAGTTGCCCCTGCAGATTGCTGCTTGGCTTGTTGGCAGTTGTTTCCACCCATCAAAGATCCCTACCACCGGCCTGATCTTTCTTCAACCGACCTTTTTATTTCCCAACTACTGTTTTCAAGGTTATTTCCAGTCGTCGGGACTGCCTCTGTCCAACATTCAAAACTTGCCTATGTCTTGTCAACCCAACATCACTTTGGCTCAGTTGGAATCATGGTGAACTCTTCCACCATTTAGCCTTCTCCCAACGGTATACTTAAGTCCATCGGAGGTTCGACAATGATCTCAATTCCTCCACAGGCCGGAGGAGAGGAAAACCACATGAACTTTCTAATTACCACCCATAAGTTGAACGGATCTATATTTCTCCAATGGTCCGAGCCATATCTTTCTTCATTAAGGGACGCAAGAAATTCAGCTATCTCACGGGAATGACTCATGAACCTCCTAAAACTGAATCGACGTTTGAAGCGTGGGAAGTGGAGAATTTCATTGTCATGTTGTGACTGATTAACTCCATGGACACTGTGATTGGTCGTTCGTATATGTATCCTCCTTCTGCCAGCATAGACTGCAGTTCAAGATGTCTACTAAAATTTAGGGAATTCCAGCCAACTTTATGAGGTTTCCAAAAAAAAACTGTGAGGCAAAATAGGTATCGAGGACTGTGACTCAGTACTAGAATGGTTTGTTAGCCTTATGTATGGAATGTGATATCTACAATGACTGTATGTGAGAATCTCCGGCAGATCTTTCCTTCAAAAAATTGTAGAAAAAAATCGTGTTCAAATTTTTGACAGGCCTTCACAAAGATCTTGATGAAGTTCGGGGTCGTATCTTTGGTCGAGATTTCCTTTCACTCATGCTAAATTCACAGAGATTCGACGTGAAGAGAGTCAGAGACTTGTCATACTAGACACTTCCACATCAGTCGAATCATCTACCTTGATCACTAATAGTACTCAACACTCAACCATGCCATCTCGAGCCATTGGCTCCACTTGTCACTATTTTGATAAACCCAACCATACTCGTAATAAGTGTTGGAAATTCAACGGTAAACCGGCATACAAACCTGCAGCAAAATCCTCCTCTGTCAAGGGTATCACTACGACACATGAATCGTTATAGCACAACCAACTCCCACTCGAAACACTCTGGAATCACCCCTCTCTTAAGAGTCAGATGGAATAATTAATCAAGCTGCTTGGATCTAAATAACTCTCTTCCGGCCCATCTACCTCCAATATCCGTCAAGATATCATTCATATGGCGCTAACCTCCTTCGTCTCTTCTAGTCCAAAAAAATATCATTGATTCAGGTTTCACCGACCACGTAACTAGATGCTCTCAAACTTTCTCGATATATTATCCATGCTCTGGGAAAGATACAGTTAAAATTATTGATGACTCCTATAATCTCATTGTTGGTCAAGGGTTGGTTGTGTTAACAGTCGGTCTCATTGTAGAATTTGTTACATGTACCTTTGTTGAAGTGTAATATTTTATCCATCAGTACATTGATTGTGTTGCTCATATTTCTTCTGATGTTTGTATCATCCAGGTTTGTTGCTCAAAAAGGATGATTGGAACTACTAAGATAGCAGCCGGTCTATACTTCTTCCAAGAGAAAGGCATGGAGAACAATGACATGACTTCCAGTAGTTGCAAATTTTCTAAATCCACTGAATCTTATTATATTGTTATATTGTCATTTGGATTATCCTAATTTTCAATAATTAAAACAATTGGATTCGTCGATGTTTACCAATAAAAATCTTGCTAGCATTAAATGTGATATTTGTAAATTAACTAAGTAACATCGTGTTTCATATCCAACCAACTCTTACATGCCTTCCGCTCCTTTTCTTCATTCATACACGATGACTTATGAGAACCCTCTCACACTCATAACTACACTAATAAAAAGTAGTTTCTCACCTTGATTGATAACCGCACTCGAATGACATAAGTCTATATCTTAAAAGATAAATTTGAAGTTGTTACTTTCAAAAACTTCCACTCCATCTTGACACAATTCAAAACGTCAATTCAAGTCCTTGGAATTAATAATGGTTGTGAATTTTTTAACTCTATATTGAGTGAATTTTTTATAAGGGCATCTTCCATTGTAGCTCATGTACGAACGCTCAACAAAATGTGTTAGCCGATAGAAAAAATTGGCGCCTTCTCGAAGTGGCTCATTTCATTATGTCCTGAAAAAGTTTTGGACAATGTCATGCTTAGTGTCACTCACCTCATCAATAGTCCCTACAAAAATTCACAATTCCATAACTCCATTAGCCATATTAATGTCATGTTTCCCTACCAATCGATATTTAACTACCCTTGATCCCAAAATTTTCAATCTTTGTTCGAAACACTGCTCCTGATAGTAGTACACAATAAAATGTGTTTTTCTTGGATACTTTAACACTCAAAAAGGCTATCGGTGTCTTGATCCTATCACAAATAAACTCTAAGTGTTGATGTCTCCTTTGAAAGTATCTCTTACGTTCCTATCACAACTTCATGTGAGGGGAAGTTAGATTTCTTGGACACTGTTTTTTATCCCACTCATGGATATTTCTCCAACCACTATATCTAATGAGTCATTTGTCCCTCAAGATCCGCCACCTACCAGACAACCAGAAACTCCTCCCACTTTCCGTGTTTATGCAAGGCGTACTCGACCTGATGTTCCTACTCTGGAGCTCGCAACCTCTTTATAAGATCTGGAATCCACTCCCGTCGACATCCCCAACACTAACCATACTCCAAATAAGGTGAGTTCTCCTATTGAGGTATGTGATCAGGCAAGCTCTCTATATTCCATGACAATATATATATATATATATATATATATATATATATATATATATATATATATATATATATATATATATATATATATATATATATATATATCTTTCCACGGGATATCGCCGACCTACAGAGCATTTGCTACTTCCCTGACGGATCGTAATCCACCCACTATTGAGGTAGCATTAGCAAACCCCTCCTGGAATGGATGAGATGAATGCCCTTCAGCGGAATCATACATGCAATATTGTGGATCTACCTTCGGGTAAGAAAACAGTGGGGTGTCGCTAGAATTTTAGCATCAAGTTTAACTCTGATGGATCCTTTGAGTACAACAAGGCACGGTTGGTCGTCAAAAGGTAACTCACAAACATACAGAGTTGATTATGAGGATATATTTGTCCTGATTGCTAAATTAAACATCATTCAAGTCCTATTATCCGTTACAGTACATTTGGATTGCCCCTTACTCCAGCTTGATGCAAGAATGATTTTCGAAATGGGATTCTCACAAAGGTGTACATGTGCCTCTCCAGGCTTTCACCCCACTTGCAAAAGTCCCTCTACGGACTAAAGCAATCTCCAAGAGTCTGGTTCGACAATATCACAAAGGTGGTAGTGAGCCATGGTTTTTCTCAAGCCCACTCAGATCATACTCTCTTCTGTCGGCATTCCTCTAGTGGCAAAATTGTTATCCATATTGCCTATGTTGACAATATTGTACTCATAGATGATGATCTACCGAAATTGAGTCTCTTAAAGGCATTCTCGCTATTTCATTTGAAATGAAGAACTTAGGGTCACTCTGGCACTTATTAGGCATGAAAGAAGTTTGGTCATCTCAGGGCATTTTTCTGTCTTAGCGCAAATATGAGCTTAATCTATAGAGAATAACATTCTACTAGGCAAACTGATGGCGGTCCCAATGAATCTCAAGGAGAAGTTAGTTGATGTTCCAAATGCGGTTCTGGTGAAATGGGCTCATTATCAACGCCTTGTGGGGAAACTCATTTACCTCGCTCTTACTCGTCCCAACATTTGCCACGTAGTAGATATTGTTAGTCAATTCATTCATAATCCATATGAGCACCATCTCCGAGCTTTCCACAGGATTTTCCACTACATAAAAGGCACATCGGGCTCAAGTTTGTGTTTCTCGCGACACACCTCTCGTTCTATTGCTATATATACAAATGTGAATTGGGTCAAGTCTGTCGATAATCAACGATCTACCTCAGAATATTGATCATTCGTGTGGTGAATTCTTGTCATGTGAAAAAGCAAAAAACAGTCGGTTGTGGCTCAGAGAAGTGCTAAAGCCAAGTTTCGCTCCATGTCCTTTGGTACATGTGAAGCACTCTGGTTATGCCTAATGTACTGTGAAATAAGTATGTCGATCTCTGCTCATCTCCAGCCGTTATGTGATAATAAAGTCATCATTAGAATTGCCCATAATCCGGTTCAGCGTGATCGCACCAAGCAGATAGAGATTGGCAGACACTTCATTACGGAGAAGCTTCATTTAGGGTAAATGTGTATTCTATTTGTCTCATCCAATGTTCAATTAGCAGATATCCTTACCAAGAATCTTTCTTGGCCATTGTTTGACGAATCCAAATCCAAGTTAAACATGATAAACATTTATAATTCAATTTGAGAGGGAGTATTAGAGTTATCAGCTTAATTATTAGGCCAATTACTACTACAATCATTATTAGCTTTTATTTGTTTCCTTTATTTTCTATTTCTATATTTGTATTTCTTTTTATTTGGGTCTTGTAATACGTATTTATACCCCTTTTCCTATCAATGAAAGTATACAGTTCTATTCTCAGAAGTAAACATCATGTATCGAATCTCACCATGCACAATCTCCCTCTCGTTTGCTCCATGGATTTCACGTGACATCGTATTCCAACACGGGATCTTAGCTGCTTACCAGTTGTGCAAAAGCTTCTTATCATTTGTCTAGACCCTAAGATTTAACCATACTGATGTTGATTTTGTATAGTCCTTCATTGACATCCGAACATTAGTCAGCACAAACTATCGCAATTGGATTCCCTCGTACCATTCTTGTTGGCCACTCTTGCTCAAACCACATTGGTTCATGAAGCTTTTTGTATCCCCAACATGCATCCATATGTTCATAACTATAATTCACCTTGTCTCCCACTATTATCTGAGATTAATCTCAAATTTTTCTAACATTAAGCACATATGTTTGCTTTATAGCAAACCTGCCACCAATCTCCGCCCTTCAAGGCCACTAACCAACCTATAGCATACCACACCATCAAAACTCCCTTACAATTAGGCACAAGCCACCATAAAGCGCTATAGTTGACCATAAAGGCCAACCCAAATAATCAATCTCCCATATTTTTATAACCACTATTGCAATTGATAGTATCAACTCACTGATGAGACCTGGCATGAGGTCATCTATGTCACGAACTGATCCGAGGCTTAGAATTAATCATGCGGGAATATGCGGTCGAATTGTAAACCTAACTAACATTTAAGAAATGAAAGAGCCACTATATAAAATAAATTAAAATGATACAGATAAATGTACCTCATTTATGGTTGTTCGCGTCATCAATGAACATTTCATCTTCTATTACTCATTTTTTAATCAATTAATTAAACTTGAAATATTAGTTTAAAACAATAATAAGTTAATTATAGTAGTGAACATAGTAGTACAATGAAAATGAAACTAATATGCATGTCTGTTAAACTTTATAATCTAAAAGCATCTAAAAATTTTGTACAATCTAACATCATCATTCAAGGTGATTCTAAACATTAATTATCTTGCTGTATAAATTATATGTCAATATCTTTTTAATATGTATAAAAACTGTTACAAGAGCATCATCTAAAACGTATACCAAGAATATACATCAATATCAATATCTTATTTCATTTACGTGCACAGGTACCTTAGCATTCACTCACTAGTACCATAAAAAAGAGAAATTATCATAATTAATCATGCACGTACAAACATATTATAAATCTTTTCATACGCATTCTAAATATCATCCAATATTTTACTTTTATAATATGCATATATAATAAATAAGTATAATTATGCAAATCATTCATATTCATTTCAAGATGATCAATTTGAATAGTAAAAAAATAATTATATTCTACTTGTAATATCAAGGTATCTTAACTAATATCATTCTAATGCGTGTGATTTAGAATAAATACATTATTATTATCATAATTTAGAAGTAAAAATATTCATCTTGTTCATTTAGCTTGAAATCTAATCTTTTTGTTCTAACTTTGCCACCATTAGCTTGCATATATAAAAAAAATTAAAAATTAATTATATGCTTAGTTTACCTTTTTTAATATGTTTGATCCTAAGATCGCCTAACTATTATTTGTTTAATTAAATTGTACATTACTTGATTAATGATAATAATAAACTTTTATTAATTTATATTTAACAATTCTTTAATTTCTATACTTAAAGAGTTTATTTGTTCTTATAATTATTATTATTATTAACACATATAAATAAATCTTACCTCTCAACCTTCAATTATGCCCTTCATGCCCCTAAAAGATGCTCCTGGCTTCGCACCAAATCGCGGAACTGCAAAGGAAGGTGTGACAAGAGGAGGTCTGCTTGACCACGAACTTCTCGATTCGCCATTCTCACACAAAAAGGCAAGATAAGAGAAGAAGTTTTCTTGGTCTCTGCACGAGATCCCCTCTCCTGAAAGCCATGTCAATCGATTTGGCTCTACAGTCGCACGGGAGAGCTTCTTCCTCTATTTCCGCTTTTCTCTTCTTCTTCTCTTTCACTCGATTAGGGCATGATTTCCCTCGATGGAAACTTACAGGGGCTCGAATTTTCTCCTTTCTCATACAAGAAACCTCAATCTTCATTCATCTTTGTTTGTCATATCTTAGACCATCAACGACGCACGAAAGGTAAGCTGCTCGCCTGCTTCCTTTGTTTGATGCTCGCAACAGTCAACAGAGCTGCTTGTCTCCTTCCTTTGTTTCCTTATACGGTTTTTCTCTCACTCCTCTCTCTGGTTCACTCGGTCTCTATCTCTCGCTTGGCTCGTTCCTTCGGGTCGAACGAAATGAGGAAATAAATCCTTCATTCTGATTTTCCAAGAACATCGTGTCTACTTTGAACAGGTGTCCTGATGGGATAAATTTCATTTTATTTATTTTATTATTTTTTCTAATTATTACAATCTCCCCTCATAAAATATAGTCCTCAAAAGTTATAAACATATGAAATGATTCATATCTTAGGCCTCAAATCACTTCTCATTAAGCAAGAAATTTACATTATCCATAAATTTTCATGAAGAAGTTTAAGTTTCATCCAACAAGATGATACATGTATAGAATAAAACAATGATCTATTGCAAGTAACTAACTTCCCCCAACAAGTGAAACAAGAAAACATCACCATAACAAATACAATAGAATGACACTCCTATAACATGCGATAAAACATAAGAATCATTAATGCCTAGTAGCATCAACATTAGCAATAAGTTCTTCAGGCTCTCTACTTGTAAGAAAATAAACTAGAGATTGAGCAGATTGTCTTGGTTGAACTTGAGTAGGATGTAAAGATGTAGATTCTATCATTTTATCTCATTTGCAATCTCATGTGAAAGAGCTCCACCTGATTTTTGATCTTCTGAGATTTTCTGACAAAGTGAAGGGCAATATCTAATTATGACCAGGCTGACAACACCAATAATAAGCATACGAGCCCATCAAACATTATTATTTATGATGTTTTTCACATTTGGCACAAGTAACTACAATACTTCAAGAATTTCCATTACTGAATTTACAGAACTAAACTTGAGATTGTTCCCATTAAATCCCTCTGATTGGTTCACATGCTCTCCTTCCTCAATACTCTTTTTCTTGTTTGTCTTCTTACACTTCTAAATAACCTGAAAATCAATCTCTATTCGTCTAGCCTGCATCTGCAACATTTTTCTTCTGTAATAGCTATCATCTATGATGCATGTCTCAATTGTGCAGCGAACTCTGCTTCATATTGCATAAATATCTTCTCTTTTTACACCAACTTAATGGACATCTCATTCACTTCCTTCAAGCAAACAGGGGTACAAGCGATTTTATAAAAAACTACACAAAATCCTCCCAACTTACAATTATGTTGGGTATAGCCCCTAGCTTGTCCTAACACTACCCACACCACCATCTTGTAGCTTCATCATACTTCCAACATAAATATAGTTAATGTCAATCTTCTTTCATCCAAATATATTATGTTTTCTAGTATATTTTCTATTCTCATCAGTACTTCTTTGCTTTAATCTGATTTTCAATTTCCTTGAACAAAGGTAGACGCAGGTATTGAAATATCTTTATATATTTATCCATAGCAGTTGCATCATTCCTGCCAACAGTGATTCGAACTCCTGAATTAACTAATTTTATTTTTGTCATTCATGTTCACATTTATAACAGACAGTACTTCTCCATTTCCAACTAAACTTCCCTCTTCGATAATATCGGATGCATCCATTTGCATGAATTAACAGTATGATTTAATTAGTGTTGACTTAAATTTTCAATCTTATTATTATAAAATTTTCTTTTAATTATACTATTAGCTCCTTCATCAAAATTGTATTATTTCATCCTAAGCTTTGCTCTGATAACACTTCTGTCACGGCCCGACCTAGAGGTTGGAATTAACCAAGAAGAGAACAGACGATCGGGCAGTACAAAATAATATTTTCTACATTCAATTTTTATAATTAATATTTAACAAATGAATAAGCCGTCATATAAATTAATTGGATGTAGATGTGATCAACTGGTCCATATTTAGTCAAAATTGGGATTGGCCTATTTGATTTTGATCATCCTAAGGTGCCATCAAATTTTAGGGTCAAAAGGGCACATTAGGGTTTAAGGTAATTTTTAGAATTTAGTAGGGTTAGGGAGGCTTTTGGTGAGGCTAGGGATCAATTTAGTTAAGCACCTTTCCCAAGGTGAATTTCATGGCCAAAGTGGTTCCCAGAGTCCATAAGCAAGTCCCTATGGTTTTAGGTTGATTTGGGTGACCAAGGGCAAATCTAGCTCATGATGGTCAATTTGGGTTCCTCACCTAGTCAAAACCCTGAACCCCAAAAACCAAGGAGCTTGGGCTTGCACTGGAGAAGCCCAAGAAAGCACGATCCTTGTCTAGGGTCATGTGCAAGTAGGTGGGGTGAGTCCTCACAAAAGTGAGGTCAACACAAACATCACCCCAATTCCCTAATCTTTCACTAACTCCATAATTTTTTTTCCCTGGTAAAGGATTTAATTAGATAAAAAAAACTTTGCTGATCTAGATTGCTTGAGCTTATCTTAGAAATAGTAATCATGAGATTAAAGGCCGCACAATAAGTAAAACAAAATAACACCTTTACTAAGAGCCACCGTAGCATAGCAAATCCAGATCGTGCTTCAAAAAAACACAATAACAAAGCTGCCGAAATGCCTTCCGTAGGTACTTTAGGTGATGAAACTCTAAAGAACTATAATTTAAACCAAAAAGAGCAGCAACACTAAGAAATTTAAGATACTTCCCTACTAATACGAAGAGAGATTCCTAAGCAACCGTACTATAATCTACAGTACAAAAAGAATCCTGGCATACCTCCGGATTTCCGGCGATTGAGAGAGCGATTCCTATCAAATCAAAGAACATAATCACGTGTCAGTGGACAAACGCAATTACAGAAACATGGAATGAAAGCACCAAATCAACCAAACGTCGTCAATATCATATCTCTATTCAGATGACACGCTAAAGAAAATGGAAGGCATTCCAGATTGGATATAAGAAGAAACCCTAACTAGAGCAAGATTCATCATCCCTGATCCCCAGAACTGGGAGGAATAAAGAGTAGAGATACCTTTGAGTAGGAGGACCCACACGTTTGAGGTTCTCGGAACTGTTTTCCAGCATCTCAGCAGCGGACTGCCGCGAGAAGATCCTTGAGTAGCTTCTAACAAGATCCCGATTTGCAGTTCTTACGTAATGTTCAGGAAGGAACGAGGAAGAAGAAAAGAAAGAGAAGGAAAGCGACCTAAGCCCCTTGTTGCGCTCTCGTGCCCCCCAGCCTCTTCCCCCTCGCTTCCCCGGAGATAGACTAGAGAGTAGATAACTGTCCCGGCAGTACGGGCTAAAAATATTTCGATTTTAATAATTTATTAAGGTACTATTTTTTATTATTAAAAATAAACTCACTCATAGGTTATTTTGGAATTATTTTTGGGCCATTGTTAAATTCACAATTTCACTTTAATATTTTTTAGGTGCGCCCGATTTAACGCAGGTTATAGTCTATTACTGGGAGTCCGCACGTAGAGCTACGTAAGGAGTTTGAATAGCTGACGAGTTGCGTCCCAAGAAAAGTTTTTGAAAGGAAAGTTGAGTTTGTTTCACACAAATCTGGAGTTTTTTTTTTTCTCTGTTTTTTTTCTACCAGGGCTAACAATGGCAGCATTTTCACGGAAAAAATTTGCGTGTCATAGACATATGCAGGGCTGCATGCGATATTGGGATTATACCGAGGGTACAAGGGGGTTACATCCACGGTATAACCCCTTCTAACCTCCACGTAATTTCCTGTAACATATCTGTACCCTAAAATAAGTTTCGCGCTTCTGTTATCATATTATAAGAAGTTACACGTAAGTTACAGAGAGATTACAGGGAGGTTACAAGGGCTTATAACGTGGATGTAACCCCCTTGTACCCTCGGTATACCCCAATATCGCATGCAGCACTGCGTACGTCTATCGCACACAAATTTGTTCCCATTTACACAGATAGCACTGAAAACACCTATTTATAAACGTAGCATCCCCTTTTCAGTTTTCACATAAATATCAAACTTCATTATAAAACCTCAACCTACGTTTTTCATTTTTATCAAACTATTAGTGATTGGGTCGTGATATGTGCTAAACGTATCAATTTAGTATGTCAAAGATGCTAATTTTGTAAATATAGAAGTTTTAAATACTATGCATGTAATTATCCCTTTTTTCTCTTAAGCATATTTTTAGGACCTAATTATTTTTTACCAAAATATTTTATGTATTTCTCTTTTTTTTTTATTTTAATTTTGTTTAATTTCTTATGAAACAGCTTTGAAAAGGTAATTAAAATTAGAGTATTTATAATTGATGAGTTATCTAAGGGAAAATTACATATATACCGCCGTTTCTTATTCATTTATATATTTAATTCATAAAATTTTAGATTTACATTTATGAACTTTGGTGTCAAACTTATGAATATAAAGGTATATTTCTTTTTCAAAAGTTATTAATAGTAAATTTTTTTATGCAATAATCAAAGTTTTAGTATTTTGTATGTACATAAAAACATTTTGGTATTAGATAAGTAAATATATAATATTTGTGTGGTATGTATTAAATGTCGCATTATTTAAAGAGCTCGTATTGGTGTGCAGAGAAATTGATTTTAATGTAGTTCTAATTGTATGTTCAAATTTAATTCAAACAATACATTCAAATTTATTTGAAAACGATTCTGAATTCCAATATAAATTATAAATAAAATAAAATTTGCTACATCTTTTGTTTCTCTAAACTTAACTTGAGTCATTGTAGAGCACCATGCTATAAGAGTTTAGACTCTAAACCTCTCTCCACATTAATCAAAAGCATTTCCATGGCTAACATCTTTGGTTTGATCTTCAACCTCAAGAACAAATCAAAGGTCCAACCTCAAGTTTCTGTGGTAAGGAATTGGCTCAAATTAATTCAAATTTTAACTTGGTTAAAGGAAGATAGTAAAAGCACTAGATACATGTGAAACTCATAAGTGCTTAAAATTATTCTAAAGTAGGCTTTAATATTTTGATGATTTGATTATGTTTAGGTTGGCATGTAAAAGTTGGGCTTAATTTTTACTAAAAGTAATTGAATATAGTCGACAAAAGGAGAAATTATAACATTACAATTAAGGGCATTTACTTTGAATTGTAAATCAAAGGTGAGACTTACCACCATAATAAAAGCTTGATCCTGACTTTAATGCATTGTATACAATAGATTTAGTTCTTGAAATATCACATAAGATTTTGAAAGCCCAACTCATATGTCTTATAATCCTATTTGAAAAGGACAATCAACTGAACTCACCTATATAATGAGAGAGCTAAAAAAAAACCGAACTCACCTATGTGTTATAAAATTCATGATGCATTAATCTCTATATAAATATAAGATAGGTTAGGTTGCTATAAATATAATGACTAAAACTAACAACTTAATTACTAAAGCTAAAATGCCCAATCATATGTGTACTAATGTTGACCTGTTATTGAATGTTATTTAGTTATTTGTTGTTAGATGAGAAGGCAATTATTTTAAGTATGTGACTCCCAAGATGGGCATATAAGTTCATCATATAAAAAATAATTTTGACTATATGCTTTATACATTCATATGGACAAGTCAATAAATCAAAAGCTGATTGCTTGCTACAAATCCATAAGAAGGCTAATGATTTTTTTTTTAATTTTTAAAATCCTTACTTGAACATAAACCATATAAAAGGAAATCTTATTTCCTATAAGAAGATTTAAAATTACTAACATTGATGGGAGACGATTTAATTACTTAAGAGATTATTTTAAAAGCATTATTTTAAGACGATCATAACACAAAGTAAATAGATCTAATAAGTATACAATTTATGGTTTGCCTTCCAATAAAAATAAATAATTTTATATGTTCATCTTAAGTATAAAGAAATGAATGTTGTGGTTGACTTCAGCAATGCATTCAAGAAATGAAAAATATATTAATAAAATTAAATCTACTATAATATGTTCAAGGGTTTACATTAATATCAACAAGAATTGTTATTTTGACCCCCAATTAATGAACTAACGTAAAAGAGAGCTTTTGTAATGTGGTATTGCTCACCTATCACACCTCACCTACCGCTCACCTACCTCCCACCTACCTCTCACCTACCACTCGCTTGCTTCTATAAATAGAGAGAGTGTGAGGCTTAGGAGGGTAAGGGAAGAGATCTTAAGCTACCAAAAAGGAGAAGATAATAGCTAGAGAGTTAGAGAGGATGAGAGCATCTTGAGGTCTTGTATAAAGGTGTCGCTTGAGAGGGAGGTCATAGAAGGAAGATGAGAGCTCATCTCTATGTATAAGCTATGTATTCTCCATTTCTTTTGTCTTAGTGAAATATTTGATTGATTCCCTCCCTTGGACGTAGATCAATTTGGATTGAACAACGTAAATGATATGTGTTTGCTTGTGTTCTTTGCGTTTTCATTTCTATACCAGGAAGTACATATCTCACAACAATTGGCGACGTCTGTGGGAAGATCTATACTTCTTGGCTATAGGTGTCCGCGTAAAGGTGTTCGTGGCCAGCGACTAAGAAGATGAGTTCAACATTCACGAACAGAGGAGCAAGTAGATCGCGTCGCAGGCAACCGAATCGCGACAGATTCAGTGAGCAGTGGAATCTTTGATCGACTGATTTAGCACCGCAGCTTGTGCAGTTCGGCGAGACGGAGGAGGAACTATCATCGAAGGAGCAGAGGAAGGTGAGTAGTTCGCTCAGTGAAGGGGCAGATCTCGCGAAGGAGGAGGATTTTCGTGACAGCTAGCACATGAGACTGGGGCATGTAAGTGAAAGAGGCTTACAAGAACTATCCAAGAAGAGTCTATTATGTGGAGATCGAGTCAGCAAACTCAAAATTTGTGAACAATGTGTTTTGGGGAAGGCCACCAGGGTGATGTTCTCTACCAAAACTCACTCATCAAAGAAACCCCTTGACTATGTTCACAGCGATCTGTAGGGGCCAGCCAGAACTTAGACTCGTGGAGGAGGGAGATACTTCATGTCCATCATAGATGACTACACTAGGAAGGTATGGAGTTTTCATCCTTAAAATCAAAGGATGAAGCCTTTCAGAGATTAAAGGATTGGCTAACTATCAGAGAAAATAAGATGGAAACCAAGTTGAAGCACTTGAGAACTGACAATGGCTTAGAGTACTGTTCAGAGCAGTTTGAGGAGCTGTGCAGGAGGAATGACACCACACTGCACAAGACAGTCCGGAACACTCCTCAACATAATGGCCTAGCTGAGAGGATGAACGAGACTCTCCTAGAGAGAGTGAGGAGCATGCTGCTAAATGCAGGTCTACCCAAAAATTTCTGGGGTGAAGCTGTGTCAACCGCCTGCTACCTTATCAACAGATGCTCATCAACTGCTATCGATATGAAGACACCTTCGAAGAAGTGGTACGGGAAACCAGGTAACTATGATAATCTCAAAGTTTTTGGATGTACTGCATATGCTCATGTTAGATAAGATAAGCTGGAAGCAAGGGCCCTGAAGTGCATTTTCATTAGATACCCACCTGGAACTAAGGGCTACAAACTTTGGTGCCTAGATCAACATAATTGCATCATCAGTAGAGATGTGACATTCGATGAGTCCAAAATGGCGAATCTGTATAGCCATGCTGCCAAAAAGAACATCACCATGAAAGATTCTTCAATTGATGTGGAACTGCAACAACAACGAACTTTGACAAATCAAAGGACTATTATGAACGATCAGGATGAAGTGGCAGAGGAGCAGCAAGTGACTGAGCCAGAAAGAAGATCTGATGACTACAGCTTGGTAAGGGACAGACAAAGAAGAACTATCAGACCACCAGAGAGATACGGCCATGCAGATATTATTTCAAATGCTTTAAGTGTTGCCAAAGAAATAGAAGAAGCAGAACCGAGCAACTACAAGGAAGCCCTAAAGAGCAGGGAAAGACTCAGGTGGGAAGAGCCAATGGATGAGGAAATGGCTTCTCTGATGAAGAACAAACCCTAGGAACTTGTGGATCGACCAAAGAACAAATGAGTGGTTGGTTGTAAGTGGATCTTTAAGAAGAAGGAAGGCACGCCAGGTATTGAGAGGATCAGGTACAAAACCAGACTCATTGCAAAGGGATTCACTCAGGTATAAGGAATCAATTTCAATGAAATCTTCTTGCCCCTTGTGAAGCACTGCTCCATTAGGGTAGTCTTAGCACTAGTGGTTCAATTTAATTTGGAATTAGAGCAGCTAGATGTTAAGACTGCGTTCCTGCATGGAGAGCTTGAAGAAACCATCTACATGGATCAGTAAGATGGGTACTGCACACCTAAGACAAAAGACAAAGTTTGCTTGCTGAAGAAATATTTGTATGGACTGAAACAAAGCCCTAGACAATGATACAAACGATTTGATGAGTTTATGCTAATGATCAGATTTGTCAGATGCAGCTAAGATAGTTGCGTGTGCATGAAATGACAAGATGATGAAATAAGTACCTACTTGCTTCTGTATGTGGATGATATGTTAGTAGCCAGCAGAAGCAAGGAGGAAATCCAGAAGATCAAAGGTATGCTCAATTCTGAATTTGACATGAAAGACCTAGGACCTGCTACAAAGATCCTAGGGATGGAGATTACTAGAGATAGGAAAAATGACACCTTATTCTTGTCTCAAAAGTCATATATTCAGAAGGTTCTAGTAAGGTTCAACATGCATAAGACTAAGCAGGTTGCAACACCTATTGGCCAACACTTCAGATTGTCAAACTCTCAAGCGTCAGAGACAGAAGATGAGAAAATGTACATGGAGGTTGTCCCTTATGCTAGCGGGGTTGGTATCATCATGCATGAGATGATCTGCAGCAGACCAGATTTGGGCTACGCTATCAGCATTGTAAGCAGGTTCATGGCAAGCCCAAAACAGGCTCACTCGGAAGCACTAAAATGGATCCTGAGGTACCTGAGAGGCCCTATAGACCTGGGTCTACTCTTTAAAAGGTAGGAAGATAAGGGATAAAAGGTAGCTGGTTACGTGGACTCTGATTATGCAGGAAACATTGACAACAGGAAGTCACTGATCGGATTCATTTTCACTTTCTTCGATACGACAGTTAGTTGGAAGTCTAACCTCCAATCCGTTGTGGCCCTCTCAACAATAGAGGCCGAATACATCATTGTAACTGAAGCAATCAAGGAAGCTATATGGCTAAAGGGCATGGCTGAGGAGCTCACGATACATCAGAAGATGATAACTGTGTTTTACGACAACCAAAGCACCATTCACCTAACCAGAAATCAGGTATTTCATGAAAGATCCAAGCATATAGATATAAAGCTTCATTTTGTGAGGGATGTCATCACCAAGGGTTCAATAGTAGTGGAGAAGATACCTACTAAAGAAAATCCGACTAATATGCTTACCAAGGTGTTACCGACAGCTAAGTTTAGACACTATCTGAACTTAGTAAACTTCACCAAGGGCTGAAAGCCTCTCAGAGGCCAGGTGGATGGAATCTTTACTTTGAAGCTTCTCAATTGAGGGTCAAGGTGGAGAATTGGTATTTTGACCCCCAATTAATGAACTAAGGTAAAATGACACTTTTGTAATGTGGTACTGCTCACCTACCACACCTCACCTACCGCTCACCTACCTCCCACCTACCACTCTCTTGCTTCTATAAATAGAGAGGGTGTTAGGCTTAGGAGGGTAAGGGAAGAGATCTTAAGCTACCAGAAAGGATGAGAGAATAACTAGAGTGCTAGAGAGGAGGAGAGCATCTTGAGGCCTTGTATTAAGGTGTCGCTTGAGAGGGAGGCCACAAAAGGAAGATGAGGGCTCATTTCTATTTATAAGCTATGTATTATCCATTTCTTTTGCCTTAGTGAACTGTTTGATTGATTCCCTCCCGTGGACGTAAATC
>NEWO01000429.1:501344-535498 GCA_003013225.1 Phalaenopsis aphrodite | reverse complement strand
TTTTTTTTTTTAAAAAAAAGTAGCCTAACTATACTCTAACTTGGTATGCCTAAAGATGTGCCTTTCACAACATCTAGTGCATACTAAGTCATATGTGCATCATTTCAGTTAATGATGTGTTATTTCTTTATTAATTTGTAATTCAAGTAATTTATCAGAATGAGTACTTTCCATTTAAGATATAAAATATTATAATGCAAGAAATGGATACTAATATGATTTAGCTTATTTAACTTAGAGTTACGTGGTGTAGGCAAACATGTTTAAGAGGTACGCCTAAAACTAAAAAAATGTAGTAATATCCATACTCAGTAATGGTATAACAACAGAATGTAGTCAATTATGATATTATAAAATATAATAACGGTGGGATCACAAGGCAACTAAAGATTATCTTTTGGATAACTAGTCCACAAATTCAACTATGGCTTATTAAGGCAAAGGTTTCTAAGATAATCAATAAGGGGCATAAATTTAATGGATAAATTAGCACCTTATAGATAAATAATTGGTCTTGGGATCAACGGTCATACCTATTGAGTCAATTATATCATAGTAAAACAAGGTAATTATGTTAATCACTTAAGGATTAAGTGGTGCTAAACAACAGCTAAGATCGCTAAGGTAGGTTATGCAAAAATAGATGCAAGGCTTGGAGTTGCTAAAGTTAACTTAGTTTAATAAGCATTTATTAGGTCACCTGTTAAGCTTAAATAAAGTAAGAAGAAGTTTCAGTCGTCTATTAAATCATTATTTAAGATAGCCAAAATTAAAAAAAAAAAAGTGATTACATTCACTTTGATTTAAGAATAGGACCAGAGTGAGTTAGTATAGTTATAAATTAAGAATAAGCTTAAATTTAAAAAGAAATATTTAGGCCAATTTTGTAGACTAAGGTGCCTATTTTTATTATGTTTGGCCAAGAAAACTTGGATTGGAATTAAAGCTTGTTATATTTAGTAAACAATTCAATATTTATTTTAAATCAGCTCAATAAAAAAAGATAACCTAAGATTGACATATATTGGAGGGTTAAACTATAATTGACCTAGAGTTAATCAAATAAAGAGTTAATTAGATATAACACAAATAAGGCTACATCTAGTTAAAGTGCTAAAACAGGGTTCTAAGCTAATACGCTTTAGTTCACTATAACTACATGAGAGTTATAGAGTCCAAGGGCAAGATTAAGGTATTTCTCGTGACTAAAGTACTTAGAGATTCAATAATTCAATAATTAATGTGTATTTAAATGAGAATTTTTAGGAGATTTTTAAAGAGATTCTTAGAGTCATTTTAAGAAATGGAGGATTCCATATAGAGTGGGCGATCACCCTAGTAAGGTTTTGTGAGTCTTTGTAATTTCTGGAGTATTGTGAGTCTTGTAAGAGCCTTGCAGAGTTAGAGAAGTTAGGGAATTTCAGAGGAGTGCTTGAGGAAACATTTGAGATAAGTATTTGTATCTTTTATTTTATATTTTGGGTTTCAGTTTTATAAATATGTTTTGTTTTGATATCCCCATAAATTTTGAGTAGTTTTCCTCTCTCCTTGTAATAAGAATTAGTTAAGTGGTGGATTTGATTTTTTTAGAACTTCTTTTATTCCAAAAAATTGTTGTGTTATTTTCACTGGTTCTTCATTTACTTTGCAAAGTGGTTATTTATTTTGTTAAAACTTTTTAAGAAACTTATAGACTCAAAAGGGCTAAGATTTCTCTAACTAGTGAGCACCACATTTCACTTTAGAAAGAGCCATGGTGATCGCCCAAGGGAGAGTGCAAATAGATTAGGAGATAAGATTTAATAAGCATAGAATTGATGTTTCAAGGGTGAAAGGCTAGATTCTTTTATCAATTTGGTCTTGAGTTGAAACTAAGGGTCACCGATAGGCTATATAGTGAGGGCACAACGGGTAATCTAGAGGTGAGAGGCTAGAACCTAGCCAACACTACTATACATGCTGACACCAACTTTAGATTAGCTATTGTTTTTTATGCTCAGAAGACGTAAAAAATAGATATGCTCCTATTTGTTGCTAGCAAAATTATATTTTAAGCATTTCATTCCTACACATTATCTAGGTCATTGCATAAAAAAGGTAGTTTTTATCATCTCAAAATTCTCTAAACCAATTTATTTAGATAAGTTATCTTTAGATTTAAGATTTTCATTTATGAATAGTTATTAGAAAAACCCTTTTAATCAACATTCCGAACTAAGACTTTATAGTAGTAGACTAGAACTTACCATAAGGAATTTTTTACCTCACTTCTATGTGGGATCGATATTGAGGTTATTAAAGAAAGCCCTATATTACTTGAAATGATACATATACTTGTATAGTACACCTAGCATGTAAATTAATTTCTAAATTTTATAACATATCAATTTTGCACACTAAAAGTTTTTTGGCCATCTTTTAAAAGTTAAATTACTGTGTAACCAGGTTAAGTTTTTGGCGTCATTTCCAGGGAAACTAAGGTAAAAAATTTTTGAGAAATTTTAGTTGAACTTAGAAGACTTAGATTTGAAAATTGTAGTGTTATTAGCTAGTTTGTTTTATTATTATGTGTTTATATTAAATAAAATAAAAGATTATATATATATATATATATATATATATACACACACACACACACACACACACACACACACACACACACATATAAAAAAACTTATAATACCAAAAATATTTTTTTGTTTAACATGCTTGACATCCATCCTATTAGTTAAGTCTTTAGATTTGCATGTGTTGTTTAGAAGCTGCAAACCTTGAATTATATGACTCCAAAATAGAGAGAACTATCAGGAGAATTAAGAAACAAAAAAGATCTTTTAGAGCTGTTGTAAAAATGATGAATTATTATGAAAATGATATATTAAATATTTTAACTTCTCACATTGCAGATAATTTAAGAAAATTAGATCGTTATGCAATGTGTCATCCTCATAATCCCTCAGTCATTTAGGAAAATTTATTTGGACAAATGATAAACACTAACTCTTTTGAAAATATCGATGAGATAGATGATCTTGATTTTTTTATATGTAAGGATTTATGAAGTTGACACCACTACATCGCCAAAAACTTGATCCTTATATGAAAAGTAAGTTGTGTAAAATATATATAATTATAGGCAATTAATAATGGGATTCTATCCAAGTATACGTATCATTATCAAGTAATAAAAGACTTTCTATTTAAGCCCCAAATATCGATCCTACAGGGAAGGTGTAATTGGTAATGATAAGTTTTATTAGAAAATTTACAGAAAATCAAACGAAATAACGGTCACTAATTTTAAATATTGAGATGTTATCAAAACTAAAGTACTTAACTATTAGCAATACAGAAATGCAAAGGTAAATACTAATCTACTAACTATGTTTATGTAATGAAGATTTCTTATGAGCAAAAACATCATTCCCACTACAATGAGGTTCTGGTGAAATGAAATGAGATAAATGTTTATAATATGTATTATGCCAAATAGGAGAAATTATAATTCTCTACCCAAATACAGTGCATAGAAAATCATTGGCTAATTCTAGGTTTAGTCCCTAAATTCATGGCTAGGCTAGGAGGATACTGACTCCCATTTCAAAGCTCCCACTTTCCTTCACCTTAAGGCTAACTCACTTTAGTTTTTAAACACTAAGACCGAATTGAGGATTTTAGTATGTTACCCTAAATACTCTCCAATTCTACACCCAACAAAGAATATTTCTTTATTTATTTGCACTTAATTCCATGAACAAATTTCTCATCCATGAAATCAAATGTGATCAACACTCTGTTGTAGAACTCATACCCCATTTCCCAGATTATATGTTTCACAACATATTTTAACAATTCAATTGGCTAGATCGAAATGTAAATTAATTTTGGAGTAGAAAAATTATCACAATTTATTTTATATTTTATTATTGACACATCATATTTTCTCTTCATTTCACCATATCTCAGAGTAGGGAGAAAGATAGAGTGAACTAGTCAGACTTCATGAGAAAGACAACAAAATACAAATTTTATATATAAAAGAAAGTTCATACAACACTAATAAACAAACAAAACTTATCTGAAACTCTTTCTCAAAGCAAATCCCTTTTAGCATTTCCTTAGAAATGCAGGAAGAAGATATCTCTCACTTTTCTCCTTTTCCAACACTCTTACAGAAAGTTTCACACTAAATCTCACGACACAAACTCTAAAATATAAAAGAAAAATCACTAATGGACACCAATATTGTGGTGGAATGAAAATGGTTTATGAAGAATGGCGAAAATGGAGCATGGTGGAACGTCTTGGAGCAAAAAGGAGTCACTTTCCTGATGAATTTCAGCCCCAAATAAAAACCCAAGGTCGGTTCTTCAAGAGGTGCCTCCAAAAACTCTTCAAAAATTGTCCAAATACATCAAACTATCTAGAAATGATGGCTGAGCTGACTTTGGCGCCGTCAACGCTAAGTAGAAATTTCAGTTGTTCTGTTGTTTTGCGTCGTCGCCGCTACCCTTGGCGTGGTCGGCGCTGAGTACTTCTTCAAAAACGTCATTTTGACTCTAAATTCTATCCTTTTTTACTTCCTCTTTTCTTTAAGTCGTACAAATCAAGAACCTACAAGAAAACATAAAATACCTTCCATTAAGGTGCAATATCACCAAAAAAAAGTATAAAATATGGGTCTAAAAATGCATATATGTTCGGTGTATCAATAGAAGATCACTCAAATAACCCTTATTTCAATTACAATAACCCACGCTGGGAGAATCCTTCTAGCTTTAACTGGAATAACAATTATGAAGAAGGAAACCAAACATGGGACTGTTATCAAGATGATACTTCAAGTAATTGGAATAATCTAGATAATTATACCTATGGATCTTCTTTTCCTTTTAAATTTAACCCTAACCTACCATATGAGGAGAAGGAGATGTCTATCAAAGAGGTTGTTTATAAAATGGAAAATAAGTTGAAATGTTAAGGGGTTGCTATAAGGAATATAGAAAACCAATTGGGGTTGATTGTTGACTCAATTAATGTTAATCATGAATATATTTTACCTAGTGACCCTTAGATAATCCATAAGGAGAAAAGTGATGAGCAAGATAAAGAAACCAAACTAAGAATTAGAAGAGAATTGGAGGATATGTTCAAAAGAACTTTGAGTTGAAAAATGAGGATAAGGAGATTCAAAGGCCAATGAAAGAAATTCCAATGGAATTAGAAAACCCTATTTCCTCAACTAAGATAAATATAAAAAGAACACCTTCCACGATTTACTCAACACCAATGGGAAGAATTAGAAGATAACTTGAGACAAAAGAATATCCCAGTGGAATTTGATCTAAAATCTGAATCATCTAGGGAGAATCTAACTAAAAATTTAAGAGACCTATAATTATCATATTGGGATCCATTTCTTATAAATTTTAAGGATGATATTAATATGCAAATTGAAAATATAAGTAGAAGACTATAGGATCTAGAAAGAAACTCGAGAAACTAGAATTGAAATCAATTTTGAGAAGTTGAAAGAAAAACTTAATTTGAGGATTTAATATGAATCCCAAGATCTGAAAAAGATTTGGTGATTCATCAATGTTTAGTTAAATGGAAATTTGATCCAAAAGGAAATTCTTTATCGGGCTAGTGATGTTAAGCACTTCGTGGGAGGCAACCCATCATTATCAATGTAGTTTAATTTAGTATGTTTGTGAGTTGTGACTGTTTGTGTTGTATTTTGTTTGCTTTTGTGTGAATTGATCAATTTGATTGATGTTGGTGGGTGTTTGAATTGCTAATGAATTGATTTTATCTTTATGTGTGTGATAAGATATGTGTTTCCTTAACTTTTATTATGGCTAGATAATACACCTAAAATATATAGTGTTCTTAGACACATTTTTATACCTATTTTTGAGATATTGCACTTTAATGGAAGGTATTTTTGTGTTTTTCTTGCAGATACAAATAAAAAGGTAAAAAATGCTTAAAGGAGTGAAAAGAGATCAAATTTGGAGCAAAAATGTGAAAAATGTGCAAAAGAGTTTTGGCGCCTAAACGCCCAATCCGACGCTTAATCGCGGATTAAATAGAGAAGGTCGCACCTAAGCACCAGTGGCAATTACTAGATGAGTAAAGTCAGTTTTTTCAAATTTTGAAGAGGTTTTTGAGGCACCCATTGGCTTAATAAGTGGTTATAACTACCATGGATGAAAATTATCACGAAAGGATGCATCTCTTGAGAAAATACATTGAATCTAGACATATTTTGAAGAGTTTCTAGGGCACCTCTTAGAAAACTATAAAAGAAAGAAGAGAGGACTTTGAAAAGAGTCCTGAAAATACTTGGAAAGTTTTGAAAGTTCATCAATTTGGGGAGTTAGTTCCAAGAGATTTTCATGCACCACTTCTAATTTTAATTTATCCTTTTTGTTATTTTAGTTTGAGTGATTGTAAAGAGAAGAGATTCAAAGGAATTTCAAGAGTTTGGTGGAAAACTTGAGATAAGTTTTTATATTTTTGTTTTGAGACTATTTTTGGTTTTAATTGAGACTTGTTGTTGGTTTAACAATGATTTCTACTTTTAAACTAAAGTGTGGTTTTGTTTTATCCATAGATTTTGAGTAGTTTTCTTTATCTTCCTTCTTAAAGTGATAAGTAATTAAGTTTTGGATAGAAATTGTGGAGAGTATTGATCTTTAATGTTGGAAGAAGTTATGATAATTTAAATTCATGCACTTCATCTACTTCTTGATTTGACCAATCCAGATGTTAAAATTTTTTGTGAGAACATGTAAGAACCGTGCTGATATTATCTCAATAAACAATTGGAAAGAATCACATGAGATTATATGAATGAGAATGTAGTTCATATGATTGAGTGCAAATAAATAGAGAAATATTCATTGAAGGGAGTAGAGTGAGATGACTTTAAAGTGACAGGCTAAAGCCCCCAACTTGGTTTATTATTTTAGGTTATGATACGAGATGTTAGCCCCCAGGTGAAGGGAATCGAGGGAACTCTAGAGTGAGAGCTAGTATATTCCCTGCCTAGCTGGTTTTCATAACTATTCAAACTTTAAATTAGCCAATGTTCTTTATAGCAACTCTAGTAAGGGTAAAAGAATATTATTGCTCCTATTTGACACAACATAATTTGCATACTTCCACAACAGAATTCCTATATTTATTACTGATTCATGATAAGAAGAAAATATTTTTCTTATTAAGTGCTTTTAATCTACAAAGCTCTAATTATTTTTCTAAGTTGTTACTATTTTGTCAAAATATCAAAAATACCAAAAATACATGAATTTTTATTACTCTTAAATATATTGAGTTTAAGTAACTATCTTTTCAAAAATAGAAAGTTTTCTAAAAGTGCATCTTGTATAAATTCCCTATGGGTTCGATATTCAGGTCTTAATAAAAAAGTCCTATATTACTTGATAACGATGTATACTTCCGTAGTATCCCAATATATATAAATTAAAAGTTAAATTCTTATTTTTCTTCAGGATCAAGTTTTTGATTTTGTTGTAAAGTAAGGAAATATAAGTGAAATATAATTTGAATTATTGTTGTACTTTGCATACTTGCAGCATCAAGAGGGATCAAGTTTTTGGCGCCGTTGTCAGGGAATTGAAAGAAAAATTTCTATTTTTAGAAAGTTTTATTTAAACTTTAAGTATTGTATCTTATTTTCTGTGTGTGTTTTGAATTATATTTTATTTTATTATATGTTAGTGTATGCGTAGTTCAGGTTCTGAAGGACTAGTGCCCTACGATTCTGAATTAGAAAGAACTATTAGAAAAGTCAGATAAACCAAAAAAATTATAAATTTTGAAAAATTTAAAAAAATTAGAGAAATGAAAGACCAAAATAATCAAAATGCTGAAATTCATCAAGAGTTTAGCCCTTTAAGAGATTATGCCAACCCTACTGTAGTTGAACTTCATTGTAGTATTCAAAAACCTACTGTGTTGGCTAATTTGTTTGAGCTTAAACCTACTATTATCCAAATAGTATCAAATAATCAGTTTGGGGGATCACCAACTGAAGATCCAAATTTATATCTTGCCAATTTTCTAGAATTGTGCGCTACATTTAAATACGATGGCATATCTGATGATGCCATAAAACTTAGATTATTTCCTTTTTCACTGAGAGATAAAGCTAAGATTTGGTTGAATTTGTTAACACCTGGATCTATCAGAACTTGGGGTGATTTAGCACGAAAATTCCTTGCTAAATATTTTCCACCATAAAAAACTGTGAAGCTTAGAAATGATATTACATCTTTTAATCAGTTTGAAAGGGGGAAAGATTTAAAGAACTCTTAAGAAAGTGTCCACACCATGCTATACTAGATTGTTTAACAATTTAAACTTTTTATAACAGATTAGTTGAATCTCTTAGATCAATTATTGATGCCGCTGCTGGTGGTTCATTGATGTCAAAACCATTTCATGACGCTTACACTTTAATTGAAGAAATGGATACTAATAAATTTCAATGGCCTTCTAAGAGGGTAAATCATAAGAAAGTAACCAATATTCATGAATTTGATCCATTTGCCATGTTAGCAAATCAAGTTGCTGCAATTTCAAGGAAGTTAGATCAATTTGGAATTAATTTTTCTCAACTAATTTCCATGATTGAAGAGAATTCATTAGGCCAAATGGTAGATTCTCAAGAATTATTAGAAACTTTGAATGTCATAAATAATAAGCAAAATAACCCATATTAAAATTATTATAACTTAAGTTGGAAAAACCATCCCAACTTTAACTGGAATAACAATTCGGGTGGCAATAATCACCAATGGGGGAACAACTAAGAAAACCCATTGGGAAATTGGAACAATCAAGGGAATAATAATTATAGATCTACTTAGCCTCTACGTATCAAAATTAATACACAATTTAAGGATAAGAAGTTGTCTATAGAAGAAGTGATGTTATAAATGGGTATTCAATTACAAAGTCAAGGAGCTATAATTAGAAATATTGAGAATCAACTTGGGCAAATCACAAGTTCATTAAGTAATGATTCCAAGGAACACTTCATAGTAATGCTGAATCAAATCTAAAAGACCAGAAACAAGACCAAGTTAAAGTTGTACAACTTAGAAGCGGAAGAGAGTTGGAAGGTATGATTCAAAAAGAAATTGAAGTAGAGAGAGAAGAAATTGAAGAATCAAAAGAGGACGCTCCAAAGATTCTAAGAGACCTATTTCTCCACTGAAAATTGATTTGGAAAAACCACCACCTCCATTTCCTCTGAGACTTCATCAACAGAAGTTGGATAAACAATTTTCAAAATTTTTGGAAATATTTAAGAAGCTTACAATTAATATTCCATTTGTTAATGTCTTAGAACAAATGTCAAGCTATGCAAAGTTTATTAAGGATATTTTTAACAGAAAAAAAAAGTTTGAAGATAATGAGACTGTTGCACTTTGTGAGGAGTGCAGTGCGATAATTCATAAGAAGCTTCTTGAAAAGCTTAAAGATCCTTGTAGCTTTACAATTCCATGTACAATATGAGATAGATATTACGGGAAAGATTTATGTGATTTAGGTGCAAGAATTAACCTTATGCCTTTATCAATATTTAAAAGATTGGGATTAGGAGAAATAACCCCTACCACTGTAACTATGCAGTTAGCAGATCGTTTGATAACATAAGAGGTCCTAGTGAAAGTGGATAAATTTATCTTTCTTGTTGATTTCATTGTGCAAGATATGGAGGAAGATAAAGAGAGACCTATCATTTTAGGGAGACCTTTCCTGCCACAGGAAGAGCAAGATTAGATGTCAAAAAAGGGGAATTAACAATGCGCGTCAATGATCAAACTGTTACTTTTAACATCTCAAGATCAATGAAATACCCTACATAAGGTAAAGATGATGAATGTTTTAGAATGGATGTTATAAGATATCTAAGTAAATGCTATTTCAAGACTACTTATGAAGAAAATTTGAAGAAAAAGAATTCGAACACGAGCAAAAAGAGGAATTAGATCAATGTGAAGATCTTCTTAAGGAAGATTCAAACTATGTTCGAGAAAGTTTTGAAGTATTGGACACGATAGACAAAGATAAATCATTTTTTCCATCTATTGAAAAACCTCCATAACTAGAGTTAAAGTTACTTCCTGATCATTTAAAATACGCCTTTTTAGGAGATTCCTCTACTTTACCTGTTATAATTTCCTTAAAATTAACAATGGAAGAAGAGGAAAAGTTGATGAAAATACTAAAAAAATTTAAGAAAGCCTTTGGATAGACAATTGCTAATATTAAAGGAACCAATCCTTCAATTTTTATGCATATAATTCATATGGAAGAGAACTGCAAACCTAGGCCTGATCCACAAAGGAGATTGAATCCTGTAATGAAAGAAGTTATTAAGCAAGAAATTTTAAAGTGGTTAGATGCTGGAATTATCTACCCTATTTCAGATAGTGCATGGGTTAATCCAATTCAGTGCGTTCCTAAGAAAGGAGGAGTAACTGTAACTGTAAATGAACATAATGAGTTAATACCTACTAGATAAGTTACAGGATGGCAAATATGCATTGATTATAGAAAATTATATCTTGCCACTAGGAAAGATCATTTTCCATTACCCTTTCTAGATTAAATGCTGGATAGAGTAGCTGAACATAAATGCTTTTATTTTCTGGATGGATATACTGGTTATCACCAAATTCAAATATCTCCTGAGGATTCAAAGAAAACAACGTTTACCGGTCCTTATGGTACTTTTGCTTTTGGAATAATGACTTTTGGTTTATGTAATGTTATTAATTTTGATGAGGAGTTCCTAAAAGATTTTAAATTATTAAAAGAAAAATTAATCACAACACCAATTATAGTTTCACCAAACTAGGAAAAACCTTTTGAATTAATGTGTGATGCTAGTGATTATGCTATTGAAGCTATTTTAGGACAAAGATATGATAAAATTTTCAAAGTAATTTACCATGCTAGTAAAACTCTTAATGAAACTCAAATTAATTATATAATAACTGAAAAAGAGTTATTAGCAATAGTATATGCTTTTGATAAATTTAGATCATATTTAATTGAAACTCATATAGTGCTTACAGATCATTCTGCTACTAAGTATTTAATAAAAAAGAAGGATGTTAAACCTAAAGTTATAAGATGGATTCTTCTTTTGTAAGAATTTGATTTTGTAATAATAGATCAGAAGGGGATTGAAAATCAAATTGCTGATCATTTGTCTAGACTTAAATTAGAAAATCCACTCTGTTTTGAAAATGAAATTAATGAACATTTTCCAGATGAAAAATTGTTCACTATTAATGAGTAGCATGTTCTGTGGTATGCCGACATTGTGAACATTATTATTAGTGATATTATACCCTCTGGAATGACATACCAACATAAGAGGAAATTTATTTCTGAAGCTAAGAATTATTTTTGGGATGATCCATTTTTATATAAATAAGGAAAGGATCTGATTATTCAAAGATGTATACTATTAGAAGAAACTTATGAGATTATCCAAAAATGTCATAATTCTGATTTTGGGGGACATTTTGTTGTTAATAAAACAACATACAAAATTTTATAATTTGAATTTTATTGGCCAACTATTTTTAGAGATGTTAATGCTTATATCAAAACTTGTGATAGATGTCAAAGAGTAGGCAATATTTCTAGAAGAAATGAGATGCCCCTCAGTTATATGTTAGAAGTTGAAATATTTGATGTTTGGGGATCAGATTTCATGGGACCATTTATACCATCTTTCAAAAATATAGATATTATGTTAGCAGTAGACTATGTATCCAAATGGATAGAAGTTGTTGCTTTACCTCAATGTGATGCTCAAATTGTTGCAAAATTTTTTAAAATGAATATATTTTGTAGATTTGGGTTGCCAAGAGTTATCATTACTGATTGGGGAAGTCATTTTAGAAATGCCATAATGGAGAAGTTATTAAAGAAATATCATATAAATCATAGGATTGCTACTAGTTATCATCCTCACATAATTGATTTGGCTAAATTATCCAATCGGAAAATTAAAAGAATTATGGAAAAATCTGTGAATCTAATAAAAATGGATCAATCAGTTGATCCTGAAACCTAATGCTTATGCACATTAAAGCAATAGTTATGATGGTATTTTTCACTTTTGATTCCTTATTTTGCAACAAAACCAAAAAAACTTGATCCTGAAGAAAAATAAGAATTTAGCTTTTTAATTTATATATATTTATATTGGGATACTACGCAAGTATACGTAGCGTTATCAACTATATAGGACTTTCTGATTAAGACCTAAATATCGAACTCACAGGGAAGATTATGCAATATGCACTTTTTAGAAGGTTTTTCTATTTAAAAAAATAATTTCTTAAACTAAAAATGATTTTTGCAGGAATTTAAAATTTAAATATTTTTGGTATTTTTCATATTTTAACGAAACAGTAAAAAGATAACTAAAATTTTTGTAGAAGAAAAGTACTTAATATGAAAACATCTTTCTTCTTATCATGAATCAGTAATAAGTATAGGAATACTATTGTGGAAGTATGCAAATTGTGTTGTGCCAAATAGGAGCAATAATATTCTTTACCCTTACTAAAGATGCTACAAAGAACATTGGCTAATTTAAAGTTTGAATAGTTTTGAGGACTGACTAGATAGGGAAGATACTGGTTCTTGCTCTAGAGTTTCCTCGATTCCTTCCACATGGGGCTAACATTCTCGTATCAGAACCTAAAACAAAAAACTAAGTTGTGGGCTTTAACCTGTCAGTTTAAAGTCCCTAACTCTACACCCATCAATGAATATTTATTTATTTATTTTCACTCAATCATATGAACTACATTCTCATTCATATAACCTCATGTGATTCTTTCCAATTCTTGACTAAGACAATACTAGCCCGATTCTTACATTCTTTTACAACAAGTTTTAAGATCTGGATTGGCAAATCAAGAAATAAATCAAGTGCATGGATTTAAATCATCACAACTTCTTCTAAAATTAAAGATCAATACTCGTGATAACTTCCATCCAAAACTTAATTACTTATCATTTTAAGAAGAAAGATAAAGAAATCTACTCAGAATCCATGGAGAAAACAAAACCACACTTTAGTTTAAAAGAAGAAATCATTGTCAAATCAATAGCAAGTCTCAATTAAAACCAAAAGTAGTCTAAAACAAAAAGATAAAAACTTATCTCAAGTTCTCCACCAAACTCTTGAAGTTCTTTTGAATCTCTTCTCTTTTAGAATCACTCAAAACAAAATAATGAAAAGGATAAAGTAAATAGAAAGTTGTTCCTGAAAATATCTCCGAGTTAACTCCCAGAGAAGAACTTTCAAAACTTGCCAATATTTTCAGGAATCCAACTTTTTGGACCTTTTCAAAACTCTTTTCTAAGTCCTCTCTTCTTTCTTTTCTAGTTTTCCAAGAGGTTCCTTGGGATCTCTTCAAAATGTGTCTTGATTCAATGTATTTTCCCAAGAGACGCATCCTTTCATGATAATTTTTGTCCATGGTGGTTACAACCACCTATTAATCCAATGGGTGCCTCAAAAACCTCTTCAAAATTTGTAAAAATAGATTTTAATCGTCTAGTAACTGCCACTGACGCGTAAGCATGGGGTCTCGGAGCTTAGGCGCAGCCTTCTCTGTTTAACTGGCGCTTAACTGCCGGATCTGGTGCTTAGGCGCCAAAACTCTTTTGCACAATTTTTAACCATTTTGCTCCAAATCTCATCCTTTCTCACTCCTTTAAGCATTTTTTCCACTTTTACTTTATCTACAAGATAAACACAAAAATATATTCCATTAAAGCGCAATATCTCAAAAATAGGTATAAAAATGTGTCTAAAAACACTGTGTATTTTAGGTGTATCAAAATCCCCTAAACTTAAAATGTTACTTGTCCTTAAGTGACACTTCAATCTTAAAAAACCAAATATGTATGATATATATATGAGTTTCTTTAGGAGTTACTAAAATTTAGATTTAGAAATATAGTAGTCCAATTTAGAAAAAATAATTAGTAAATGAGACCAACTTAAAGTTAGAAAATTTTTAATATTAAGAACTATGAAAATATGAGTGCCTATCTAATTCATAAATATTGTAAATTCTCTAAATTTAGATTTTAATTCTTTTATTTTCTCTACTTAAATTTTTTTATTAAAAATAATTTTACTTACTATATTATATTCATAAGCTTAAGATTTTATCAAGTCTTATACTTTAAAAACATCAAATGTAGAACCAATTTTTGATAAGGCACTAATCTTCAAGCTTCTCCTTCCTTACATTTATTTTCTTTTTCTTTTATTTTTCTTTTCTTTTATTTTTTTTTCTTTTTTTCTTCTTTTTTTTTCTTTTTCAGGCAAGGATTACTATATCTGGATAGACCTTTAATGATTTTGAATTTCACTTCTCCTTTCCTAAAGTAAAGTCTTGATATAAAAATTTTACTTATAAATATAATAATAGTTTGAAAATCATTTTAATAAAAGAAATTTAAGTATTAAAAATACAAGTCTAAGTTATCTAAATTTTTCAAATATACAATTTTTCTTACTAATGATAGTCACTTATATTAATCATTTTCTATACTAAAAATTTTTAACTTAAAGTTTTTCTTCTTTACTTAAAATTTTAACTAAATTTTCTTACTCATTTCTTAAATCAAATTTTACTTCCCTAACATAACTTCATATACATAATCAATTTTTCTCTTAAAATTGAAATTCATTTGTAGTTCAATTGAGAACAAATAAAATTCAAGTTTTGAAAATGTTTTTCATCCCTCCCCAAATCTTAATCTTTTTTAACAGATTAAACTGTTTAGCATTAGATAATTATATAGCCGGAATAAAAATTGAAATAACATGCTAACATGAATTTTTACATCCTAATTATACAAGTGTAAAACTAAAGACAAGAGTAAAATTTGTTTGAACAAATTTTCTAACATTTTATTTTAGTTTAACATGTAGAGATTCAATAGACTTCTAAACAGTGGGTATAAAAGCAAACAACACACTAACATGATAAAAGAAAAATACAGGGTAACAATTTTTGAATTTTAAAATTAAGATCTAAGCTAGCAAGATTTTTAACTTAAAAAAAAACATGGAATTAATTAAGTTCTAAACTAACCAATCCATAATACTAAAAATAAAAATAGTTGCTACCCTAAAATTTTAAAAACAAAATACTATCTAACAAAATAATCACAATAATAATAGAACATAAAAATTCAAGACACAACATAAAACATAGTCCACAACATCACATAACAGCATCTATAGCAGTACTACGTCACAGAGTCCACAACAAAACACGAACATAAGAATACATGAAACCAAATCAAGTCCAACATATCATCTCTCATCTCTACTCCTTTCCACTCTCAGAATCACCACTATATCATTTTTCTTTAGGCTCATAGTCAGGATAATGAGGATATTGAGGAAGTACTACTCCTCACCTCTAATCAGGCCCTCCAAAGCTGGGTATAATTTCTCCTCAAACTTAGTCTTTCTCCTATTATACCTATTTGTATGCTTAGCAAATTGTTCTAGATTTTGAACTTTATCAGCAGTAAAGTGGATATAAGTCACCATCTTCTATAATAACTTCTCTTGAGTCTTAGTTGACTCACCTCAAGATTTAGAAGCACGTGAAGCAGATGGTCTTGATGAAGATGCAGCAGAGGTAGATGTAGCAGACGTCTTTAATCCATAGCTCCTGGAAAATTCTCCTCTCCAGCCAAAAATTTAATGCTCCAAATAAGTCTTCACATTCACTTTTGTAATGGGCTTCAGAGGCAACAAAAATTCCTCCCATTTATCATACTTTACTCCAGCCTGCTCGCATAAAGAAAATATCAAGGAAGCAAATCCCATACCTGCAGTAGTAGCAACAGCAACTGAACTGATGATAGTGTGATAGATCAAAGCCCCTATGTTGATGGGCTTTCCCTCCTAAATACAATAATTCAACGTCGCTCTCGCTCTGATCACTTCACTAAGATGATTTGCAGGAAGCAAACGAGCAGAAATGAAATAGTGCAAGGCCTTTGAAGGTGCACATAACTTTGAAGTTGAGAAATTTACTCTCCTTTCATTGGTAATCTTCCAAAGTCCTCTCTCAATTGTCAAGTATGAAATAATCTCTTATAACTCCGCTTCCGTTGGACTATAATTTGCAAAAAAATATAAAGTCTCTGGTGGTAAATGGTAAAATAAGTTGATTACCTATGCAGTAAAAGGTACCAACTTTCCTCAAACCATAACTCGATCATCCTAGTCTCTGGAAGATTTGCATAAAACTCCTTCACAATAGAAATTGTTGTGACAGCTGAGAAATAACAGAATTGTTCCCACTGTCGGTGGACTATCATGTCTTATACTTCTCCACATGGACTCTTAAAACATCGCTCCCGAATCAATTTTTGTGACTGTAGAGTGTCACTATTTCGATCCTGAGCTTTTGAACTGACAAATTTGCTCGAATCAAATGGGCTCTTTCCTGTGCTCGTTTTTATTCTTGGTGCCATTGTACAAATTTGATAAATTCCAAAAATAACTTTAAAAATCAACTTTTAATCACTAAACTAAACTTCCAAAAGAACTAACTAAACTTTCCAAGCAATTTATGTATATTTTTCTTCACTTTTCACCATGAATAGTAAATTTTCAAAATCTTCCAAATGTGCTTAAAATATATGGTGAAAATCCAAATTTTTTGTATAGAAGTGAAGCTCTTACCTTAAGGAACTGACATCTAGCAAATCTCACTCAATTCCACCAAGAAATCTCCAAATTTCACTTGCCCTAGCCCTCAAAATTGCGAACATGAGTTAGGGAAGGCAATAGGAGGCGCTAAAAATGGTATTTTTGGATTTAAAATTCACTTTTAACCTTTTGTGAACCGATTTTTGTGAACTGGCGCTTAAGCACAAGTAAGTGGCGCTTAGGCACCTGCCTCTCAGGTTGGCTGGCGCTTAAGCGCGAGATGTGGTGCTTAAGCTCTAGTGCACAATTTTCAAAATTTTTAATTATAAGTAAAATGCACTATTAGCCTAAGTAAACCACCCCTAAATGGTCTCATAGCACTTAAATGGCTATTTTTACTTCCTATAACTCCCTTCTCTCTCAAAATTCTCCATAATAATTAATTCAACTCAAGGCTAAAAATAACACAAATTTTCACAAAAACAAACTTATATTAATTCACAAACAAGTACAAACACATTTAACACTTAGTTCTCTCTCCAAATAGTCTTGGATGAGAACATTTTCCTAAGTACAAAACACTTAACACATATTTAAAATTGTGCACATAAGTGACACAACACTAAACACAAGGCATAAACACTAACATACTTAAAAACATGACTCCAAACACACAATTCATAATACTTAACTTAATGTCATTCTTCATTAGAAGGAATGAATTCTTGTCTCTCAGTAGTCTCTCCAGGAATATAGAGTTGATAAAACAGATGGTGGTGATGAAATCTAATGTTATCATCTTCGATCCACTTTTGCTTAAGGAACATCGCCTTATCTGCTTGCTCTATACAACTTGTATAACTGAATTGCGTCTTAAGTTGCCACCCAATACGTTCTAGATGAGCATGCAATTCAAGCACCTTAGTCTCTAACACAGATATAGTATTCTCCATCTTGTTGATCTTCTCCGATATCCCTTCAATACTAACAACTAAGAAACCCTTATACATCTCCTGTGCACTTTGACTAATGAACTTCTTCCTCATGGCTTCTTCCTTCTTCTTCAAATCCATCTCCCATGAAGACATTTTCTCTAAATCTCTCTCTTTCTCAGACTTTTAGGGCTAAAAATAATCTGGGGTGAAATTCCTTCACAAACTCCTTCTATTTATAGGCCTATTCCCCCTCATAACTTCTAGACACGACTAGAAACTGCCAAGACACGTTTATTCCAACTAAATTATAGTTATAACTTCTAGAAATCAAAATTTGCACATGTGATTAAATTGCCGCGCTTAAGTGTCGGATCTGGCACTTAAGCGCTAGTGCACATTTTTGCATCAGTCAACTTAACGTCCAAATTCTTATTCTAACATGTCTAGGTCACTAAATAAAGTCTAAAAATCATTAAGAGCACATAATTAACTAAAAAATACTACCTCAAATTTCTTAATCGGACTCAAAACAACAATCAAAGCAAAAACACATTGATAAGTATGAGTTCCCTCCCATAAAGCGCTTGGTTTTACGTCGTCAGCCCGACGTAACCAGTGCTCATTCTGGTTTACCCAACATCATTCCATCATTATATTTATGTTGATCCCCTATATATTAAGGTTTTAGTCTATGTCCATTCACATTAAAAATTTTCTCAGAATTAGGATCTTTACTATCCACAGCTCTATAAGGATAAACTTTTATAACAACAAATGGGCCCATCCACCTAGACTTAAGTTTGTTTGGAAATAATCTTAACCTAGCATTATATAGCAAAACTTGTTGCCCTGGTTGAAAATTTTTAGTGAGAATCTTTCGATCATGCCATATTTTCATCTTTTCCTTTTAAATCTTAGCACTCTCATAAGATTCATTCCTTATCTCTTTTTGTAAAAATCTTTTCTCACCAGCATCTTTTAAATTATAATTGAATTTTGTAATAGCCCAATATGCTTTAAGCTCAAGTTCAACTGGTAAGTGACAAGCTTTCCCAAATATTAGCCTATATGGGGACATTCTTATAGGAGTTCTATATGGAGTCCTATAAGCCCACAAAGAATAGTCAAGTTTGACTGACTAATCCATTTTTGTTGGATTCATAGATTTTTCCATAATTCTTTTAATTTCTTGATTGGATAATTTAGCCAAACCACTTATATGAGGATGATAAGCAGTAACAATCCTATGATTTATATGATATTTCTTTAATAACTTCTCCATAATGACATTTCTGAAACGACTTCCCTCATCAGTAATGATAACTCTCGACATCCTAAATCTACAAAATATGTTCATTTTCAAATATTTTGTAACACTTTAAGCATCACATCAAGGTAAAGCAACAACCTCTATCCATTTGGATACATAGTCCACTGCTAACAGAATATATAAATTTTCGAAAGATGGTATAAATGGTCCCATGAAATCTAATCCCCAAACATCAAATACTTCAAATTCTAGCATATAATTGAGGGGCAGCTCATTTCTTTTAGAAATATTGCCTACTCTTTGACATCTTTCACAAGTTTTGATTTAAGCTTAACATCTCTAAAAATTGTAGGATAATAAAATCCAGATTGTAGAATTTTGTATGTTGTTTTATCAACACCAAAATGTCGCCCAAAATCAAAATTATGACATTTTTGGATCATTTCATAAGTTTATTCTAATGGTACACATCGTTGAATGATCAAATCTTTTGTTTATATAAATATGGGTCATCCCAAAATAAGTCTTATCTTCAGAAATAAATTTTCTCATTTGTTGGTATGTCATTCTATAGGGTTTAAGATCACTAAAAATATAGTTCACAATGTCGGCATACCACGAAACACGCCACTCATTTAAAGGGAATAATTTTTCATCTGGAAAATGTTCATTAATTTCTTTTTCAAAACATAGTGGTTTTTCTAATTCAAGACCAAACAAATGATCAGCATTTTGATTTTCAGTTCCTTTTCGATCTACTATTTCAAAATCAAATTCTTGTAAAGAAGAATCCATCTTAAAAGTCTCGGTTTAGTATTTTTTCATCAAGTACTTAATAGCAGAATGATTTGTATGCACTATATAATGAGTTCAATTAAATATGATCTACATTAATCAAAGGCATATACTATAGCTAATAACTCTTTTTAGTTGTTTTATAATTAATTTGAGTTTCATTAAGAGTTTTACTTGCATCACACATAAATTCAAAAATTTTATCATATCTTTGTACTAAAACAGTTTCAATAGCATAATCACTTGCATCACACATAAATTCAAAAGGTTTTTCCCAATTTGGTGAAACTATAATTGGTGCAGTGATTAATTTTTCTTTTAATAATTTAAAAGCTTTGAGGCATTCCTCATCAAAATTGAAAGTTGCATCTTTCTCCAGTAAATGGCATAAAGACTTAGCAATCTTAGAAAAGTCCTTAATATATCGCTTATAGAATCCAACATGTCTTAAAAAAATCTTAATTTCCCTTACATTTATTGGGTAAGGTAAATTAGCATTTACTTGAATTTTAGCAGGATCTACTTCCATACTATTTTTTGATATTTGATGACCTAATATAATTCCTCCTACTACCATAAATTGGAAATTTTCCCACTTAAGGACTATATTTGTTTCCTCACAGCACTTAAGAACTCTAGATAAATGTTTTAAACATGAGTCAAATGAAGTTCCAAACACTAAAAAGTCATCCATAAAGACTTAATCCCTTTTTCAATTAAATCACAAAAAATTGCCATTATACATCATTGAAATGTAGCAGGGGCATTACATAACAAAAGGGCATTCTTCTAAAAGCAAAAGTACCATAAGGACTGGTAAATGTTGTTTTATCTTGATCCTCAGGAGATATTTGAATTTGGTGATAACCAGTATATCCATCTAGAAAATAAAAGTATTTGTGTCGAGCTAGTCTATCCAACATTTGATCTAGAAAAGGTAGTGGAAAATGATCTTTCCTAGTGACAAGATTTAATTTTCTATAATAAATGCATATTCGCCACCTTGTAACATGTCTAGTAGGTATTAACTCATTATGCTCATTCATAGTTACAGTCGCTCCTCCTTTCTTAACAACCTCTTTCATAACAAGATTTAATCTCCTTTATGCATAAGCCTTGGGTTTGCAATTTTCTTCTAGATTAATTCTATGTATACAAATTGAAGGACTGATTCCTTTAATATTAGCAACTGTCCATCCGAAGGCTTTCTTAAAATTTTTCAGAATTTTCATTGCCTTTTCTTCTTCTTCCTTTGTTAACTTCAATGAAATTATAACAAGTAAAGTAGAGAAATCTCCTAAAAATGCATATTTTAAATGTTTAGGAAGTAATTTCAACTCAAGTTTTGGAGGTTTTTGAATAGATGGACAAAATGATTTATCTTTTTCTACCGTGTCCAAAACTTCAAAACTTTCTGGAACATAACTTGAATCTTCCTTAAAAAGGTTTACACATTGATCTAATTCCTCTTCTACTCATGCTTAAAATCTTTTTATTTAAATTTTTCTTCATAAGTAGTCTTGAAATGACATTTTCTCAGATATCTTATAACATCCATTCTATAACATTCATCATCTTTAGCTTTTGTAGGGTATTTCATTAACTTTAAAATGTTAAAAGTAACAGTTTGATCATTGACACAAATTGTTAATTCCCCTTTCTGCACATCTATCATTGCTCTTCCTGTGGTTAGGAAAAGTCTCCTTAAAATGATATGTATCTCTTTATCTTCCTCCATATCTAGCATAATGAAATTAGTAGGAAAGATAAATTGATCCACTTTCACTAGGACATCTCTATAACTCCTTTAGGATAGGTTATTGAACAATCTGCTAACTGCAGAGTTACAGTAGTAGAGGTTATTTCTCCTAATCCCAGTCTTTTAAATATTGATAATGACATAAGGTTAATGCTTGCACCTAAATCACATAATGCTTTCCCATAAAATCTGTCTCCTATTGCACATGAAATTGTAAAGCTACTAGGATCTTTAAGCTTTTCAAGAACTTTCTTCTGAATTATAACACTACACTTCTCACTAAGAGTACCAGTCTCATTATCTTTAAATTTCCTTTTTCTGTTAAGAATATCCTTCATAAACTTTACATAGCTTGGAATTTGTTCCAAGGCTTCAACAAATGGAATATTGATTGTAAACTTCTTAAATATTTCTAGAAATTCTAAAAATTGCTTATCCAACTTCTGTTGTTGATGTCTCTGAGGAAATGGAGGTGGTGGTTTCTCTAAATCAATTTTTGGCAGAGAAATAGGTCTTTTACAATATTTTGGAGCGTCCTCTTTTGATTCTTCAATTTCTTCTCTCTCTACTTCAATCTCTTTTTTAACCTTACCTTCCAACTCTCTTCTGCTTCTAAGTTGTACGACTTTAACTTGCTCTTTATTATGGTCTTTTAGATTTAATTCAGTATTAGTAGGACATGTTCCTTGGGATCAATTACTTAATGAACTTGCGATTTGCCTAAGTTGATTCTCAATATTTCTAATTATAGCTCCTTGACTTTGTAACTGATTACCCATTTGTAACACCACTTCTTCTATAGATAACTTCTTATCCTTAAATTGTGTAACACTAATGATTCCTGGAGGAAAAGTAGATCTATAATTATAATTCCCTTGGTTGTTCCAATTTCCTAATGAGTTTACTTTGTTGTTCCCTTATTGCTGATTACTACCACCCGAATTGTTATTCCAGTTAAAGTTGGGATGATTCTTCCAACCTGGGTTATAATAATTAGAATATGGGTTATTTTGCTTATTATTTTTGACATTCAATGTTTCTAATGATGCTTGAGAATCTACCATTTGGCCTAATGAATTTTCTTCAATCATAGAAATTGGTAGAGAAAAATTCATTCTAAATTGTTCTAACTTCATTGAAATTGCAGCAACTTGATTTGCTAATATAGTAAATGCATCAGTTTCATGAATGTTGGCTGCTTTGTTTAGATTCACCCTCTCAGAAGGCCATTGAAAATTATTGTTATACATCTCTTCAATTAAAGCATAAGCATCATGAAATGGTTTTGACATCAATGAACCACCAGCAGCGACATCGATAATAGATCTAAGAGAACCAATTAATTCATTATAAAAGGTTTGCCTTATTAACCAATCTGGTATAACATGGTGTGGACAATTTTATAAGAGTTCTTTAAATCATTCCCAAGCTTCATAAATAGATTCCCCTTCAATCTCATTAAAAGATGTAATATCATTTCTAAGCTTCAAAAATTTTGATGGTGGAATATATTTAGCAAGTAATTTTTTGTGCTAAATCACCCTAAGTTCTGATAGATTCAGGTGCTATTGAATTCAACCACATCTTTGCTTTATCCCTAAGTGAGAAATGAAATAACCTAAGTCTTATGACATCATCTAAAACACCATCGTATTTAAATGTAACACATAATTCTAGAAAAAATGATAAGATGTAAATTTGGATCTTCAGATGATGGTCTCCCAAACTGATTATTTGATACCATTTGGGTAATAGCAGGTTTAAACTCAAATGAATTAGCCACTACAGTAGGTTTTTAAATACTACAATGAAGTTCATCTATAGTAGGGTTGACATAATCTCTTAAAGATCTAAACTCTTGATGAATTTCAGTTTTTTGATTATTTTGGTTTGCCATTTCTATAATTTTTTTGAATTTTTCAAGATTTTTGATTTTTTTGGTTTTTCTAATTTTTTTAATAGTTCTTTCTAATTCAGAATCATAGGGCACTAGTCCTTCAGAACCTGAATTAGACATACACTAAATAAATAAAATAAAACATACAAGATAAGATACAATATTTAAAGTTCAGATGGTATTTTTTACTTATATTTCCTTACTTTGCAACAAAATAAAAAAACTTGTTCCTGAAGAAAAATAAGAATTTAACTTTTTAATTTATAAATATTTATATTGGGATACTACGCAAGTATACATATCGTTATCAAGTAATATAGGACTTTTTAATTAAGACCTGAATATCGAACCCAGAGGGAAGATTATGCAATATACAATTTTTAGAAAGTTCTTCTATTTTTTTTAAATAATTACTTAAACTAACAATGATTTTTGTTGGAATTTAAAATTTAAATATATTTGGTATTTTTGATATTTTAACGAAACAGTAAAAATGTAACTAAAGTTTTTGTTGAAGAAAAGTACTTAATATAAAAATATCTTTCTTCTTATCATGAATTAGTAATAAGTATTGGAATTCTGTTGTGGAAGTATGCAAATTGTGTTGTGCCAAATAGGAGCAATAATATTCTTTACCCTTACTAGAGATACTATAAAGAACATTGACTAATTTAAAGTTTGAGTAGCTCAGAAGACCAGTTAGGCAAGGAAGATACTAGGTTGTACTTTAGAGTTCCCTTGATTACCTTCATTTGGGGGCTAACATTCTCGTACCAGAACCTAAAATAATAAACCAAGTTGGGGGCTTTATCTGTCACTTTAGAGTCCTCTAACTCTACACCCATCAATGAATATTTTTCTATTTATTTGCACTCAATCATATGAACTACATTCTCATTCATACAACCTCATGTGATTCTTTCCAATTGTTGACTGAGACAATACCAGTCCGGTTCTTACATGTTCTCACAATAAATTTTAACATATGGATTGGTCAAATCAAGAAGTAAATGAAGTGCATGGATTTAAATCATCATAACTTCTTCCAACATTAAAGATCAATTTTCTCCACAACTTCCATCCAAAACTTAATTACTTACCATTTTAAGAATAAAGAAAAAGGAAACTACTCATAATCCATGTAGAAAACAAAACCATACTTTAGTTTAAAAGAATAAATCATTGTCAAACCAATAAAAAGTCTCGATTAAAACCAAAAGTAGTCTAAAACAAAATGATAAAAACTTATCTCAAGTCCTCCACCAAACTCTTGATGTTCCTTTGAATCTCTTCTCTTTAGAATCACTGAAAACAAAATAAAAAAGGATAAAGTAAATAAAAAGTTGTTCCTAAAAATCTCTCTGAACTAACTCCCCAGAGAAGAACTTTCAAAACTTACCAATATTTTCAGGACTCCAACTTTTTTGGACCTTTTCAGAACTCTTTTCAAATTCCTCTCTTCTTTCTTTTATAGTTTTCCGAGAGGTTCCTTGGGATCTCTACAAAATGTGTCTTGATTCAATGTATTTGCCCAAGAGACGCATCCTTTCATGATAATTTTTGTCCATGGTCGTTACAACAACCTATTAATCAAACGAGTGCCTCAAAAATGTCTTCAAAATTTGTGAAAACCAATTTTACTCATCTAGTAACTACCAATGACGCTTAAACGTGGGGTCTCGGCGCTTAGGTAGGACGATCTATGTTTAACCGGCGCTTAAGCACCGGATCTGACGCTTAGGCGCCATAACTCTTTTGCAAAATTTTTCATCTTTTTGCTCCAAATTTGATCTTTTTTCACTCAGTTAAGCATTTTTTCCATTTTTACTTATATCTGTAAGAAAAACACAAAAATAACTTCCATTAAAGCGCAATATCTCAAAAATAGGTATGAAAATGTGTCTAAAATACTTTATATTTTAGGTGTATCATCAATTAAACTTGACTATGCTTTGTGGGCTTATAGGACTACATATAAAACTCCTATAGAAATGTCCCCATATAGGCTAATATTTGGGAAAGCTTGTCACTTACCAGCTGAACTTGAGCATGAAGCATATTGGGTAATTAAAGAGTTCAATTATAATTTGAAATTTGCTTGTGAGAAAAGATTATCACAATTAAATGAGCTTGAAGAGATAAGTAATGAATCATAAGAAAGTGCCAAAATTTATAAAGAAAAGATGAAGATCTGGCATGATTGAAAGATTCTTACTAAAAATTTTCAGTCAGAACAATAAGTTTTTGTTGTATAAAGCAAGGCTAAGATTATTTTCAGGCAAACTTAAGTACAGGTGGATGGACCTATTTATTGTGATTAAAGTTTATCCTTGTGGAGCTGTAGAGATTAAAGATCCTAAATCTGAGAAAATCTTTAAAGTGAATGGACATAAACTAAAACCTTATTATATAGGAGATCAACAAAATTTTAATGATGGAATGATGTTGGGTCAACCAAAGTTAGCACTAGTTACGTCGGGCTGACGACGTAAAACCAAGTGCTTTGTGGGAGGCAACCCATAAGTATCAGTGTGTTTTTTGTTTTTATTGTTGTTTTATGTGTGATTAATAAAATTGGGGTTGTATTTTTGAGACTATTATATGTTAGTATGGATTTTAATACTTAAATTAGTGATTTGGACATGTTAAAATGAGAATTTGGACGTTAAGTTGACTTGTGCAAAAATTTGCACTAGTGTTTAAGCACCAAATCCAGTGCTTAAGCGTGACAGTTTAAAAACATGTGCAAAATTAATATTCTAGATGGAAAAACCGCCTAGAAGTTTGCAAAAACGTGTCTTGCCAGTTTTTAAACGTGTCTAGGAGTTATTGGAAGAATTTAGGCCTATAAATAGATGGGGAAGGAATTTCACCCCAGATCATTTCTAGCCCTAAAGCCTAAAAGAGAGAGAGATTTTAAGATGATGTCTTTATGGGAGATGGATTTGAAGAAGAAGGAAGATACCATGAAGAAGAAATTTATTAGTCAAAGTGCACAAGAGATGTATAACAGTTTCTTAGTTGTTAGTATTGAAGGGATATCATAGAAAATCAACAAAATTAAAAATACCATGTCTATACTGGAGACTAAGGTATTGGAGGTTCATGCACATCTGGAGCATATTGGATGGCAATTGAAAATGCAATTTAGCCACACTAGTTATAAAGAGGAAGCAGATAAGGAGATGTTTCTTAAGCAAAAGAGGATTGAAGAAGATTGCATCAGAGCACGCCACCACCGTTCGTTTTATCAACTTTATATTCCAGTTGCCCCAAAAGGGACTAATGAAAGGCCTGAATTTGCTCCTTCTAATGAAGAATGTAATTAAGTTTTATGTTTGTTTTTGTCTGATTAAAGTTTTTGTCTTTAAGTATTTTTAGTGTTTAAGACATGTGTTAGTGTTTATTTTACTTATGTGTCTAATTGTGAATGTGTGTTAAGTGTTTTGTACTTAGGAAAATTTTCTCATCCGAGATTATTTTGAGTGAGAATTAAGTTTCAGTAGTATTTGTACTTGTTTATGAATTAATATAAGTTTGTTTTTGTGAAAATTTTGTGTCATTTTAGCCTTGATTTGAAATAGTTATTAAGGAGAATTTTGAGAGAGAGAGAGAGAGAGGAGTTATAGGAAGTTGAATATAGTTAATTAAGTGCAATGAGACCATTTAGGGGTGGTTTACTTCAGAAAATAATGCATTTTACTTACATTTGAAGATTTTGAAAATAATGCACTGGTGCCTAAGCATCACATCTCGCGCTTAAGTGCAAGCTAATTCGAGAGGCAGGCGCTTAAGCACCACTTACCTGTGCCGGTGTTTCATGAAAACCGGTTTGTGAACGGTTAAAAGTGAAATTTTGGTCAAAAAATGCAATTTTTAACTCCTCCCATCGTCTTCTACCTCTCAAAATCACAATTTTAAGGGCTAGGGCACACCATTAAGTGGAGATTTCTTGGTGGAATCAAGAAAAATTTGCTAGATTCAGATTTCTTGAGGTAAGAGCTTTACTTCTATGCAAAAAATTTTGGATTTTCACCATGTATTTTGAGCATATTTGAAGAAATTTGAAAATTCACTATTAATGGTGAAAAATGAGGAAAAATATATGAAAATTGCTTTAGAAGTTTAGTTTGTGCTTTTGGAAGTTTAGTTTAGCGATTTAAACTTAATTTTTGAAGTTTTTTTTGGAATTTATAAAATTTTTAGAATGACACCAAGAATGAAGAGGAAGAGAGGAAAAAGCCCGTTTGATTCGAGATTTGTTAGTTCAAAGAACCATGATCGATACAGTGACTCTCTACAGTCACAAAAATTGATTCCAGAGCAATGTTTAGAAATTCGGGTGGACACGTGGAAAATTTAGTTGTTCGTCGACAGTGGGAACAATTCTATTGTTTCTCTGCTATTGTAGTGATTTTTATCGTGAGAGAGTTCTATGAAAATCTCTCTGAATTCGAAGACAATCAAGTTATGGTTTGAGGAAAATTGGTACTTTTTTCACCAGAGGTAATCAACTTATTTTACTATTTACCACCAGATACTTTATATTTTTATGCAAATTATAGTCCTACTGAAGCTAAGTTAGACAAGATTATTTCATACTTGACTATCAGGAGAGGACTTTGGAAGATTACCAATGAGAGGAGAGTAAATTTCCCAACTTCAAAGTTATGTGCACCTTCAAGGGCCTGACACCATTTCATTTCTGCTTGTCTACTTCTGACCAATCTTCTCAGTGAAGTGACCAGAGAAAGAGCGACGTTGAACTATTGTATTCAAGTGGGAAAGCTCATCAACATTAGAGCTTTGATCTGCCAGACTATCATCAATTCTGCTACAACTGTTACAACTGCAGGTCTGAGATTTGCTTCCTTGATCTTTTCTTTGTGTGAGCAGGCTGGGGTTAAATATGATAGTTGAGAGGAAGTTTAGTTACCTCTAAAGGCCATTACGAAGGTGAATGTGAAGACTTATTCTGAGCATTTGATTTTTGGCTAGAGAGGAGGATTTTACAGGAGCTATGGAATGGAAGCGTCTGCTGTATCTACCTCTGCTGCTTCTTCATCTAGACCATCTACTTCACGTGCTTTTGCATCTAGAGGTGAGTCAACTAAGACTCAAGATGAGTTATTGCAGAAGATGATGGATAATATCAATTTCACCACTGATAAGGTACAAAATTTAGAGTGTTTTGCAGATCATACTAATAGTTATAATAGAAGGAAGAGTGATTATGAAGAGAAATTCCACTCATCTTTGGAGAGCCTGATTAGAGGTGACCCATGAGTGTAATTTCCTCCATATCCTCAATATCCTGATTATGAGCCTATAGAAAAATGGTACATCGGTGATTCTGAAAATGAAGAGTAGAGCGGAAAGATTTATTTTATGATTGTATTATGACATGAACTATGTGGTCTGGGCTTGCTACATTTGCATCTGTGTGTTGTTCTGGACTATGTTGTGTTTTGGACTTTTACGTTTTATTATTATTATGATGTTTGTGGTAATTATTATTTTATTTTTACTTTTTAGGGTAGTAACTCTTGTTTTGTGTTTATTACTGTGATTTAGTTAGTTTAGAACTTAACTTAATTTCATATATGTTATAAAGTAGAAAATCTTGCTAGCTTAGATCTTAAACTTGAAATTTAGAAACTGCTACCCTTTATTTTTCTTTTATCACATTTGCAAGTTTGTCTTTATGTTAAGATTATGATGTCAGTAGTGTGTATGTTTGCTTTTATTTTTATACCCATTGTTTAGAAGTCTATTTGAACATCTACATGTTAAAGTAAAATGAAAATATATGAAATTTGATCAAAAATTAATTTTACTCATGTTTTTAGTTTTATACTTGTATCATTAGGGTTTAAAATTCCTGCTAGCATATTATTTTTAAATTTCAATTCCTGTTTATATATATCTGATGCTAAACTGTTTAATGTGTTAAAAATTTAAGTTTGGGGGGATGAAAAATATTTTAAAAAACTGAAATTTTATTTGTTCTCAAATGTGTTACAAAATAATTTGATTTGAAAAGAAAAAAATTGATTATGTGTATGAAGTTATATTAGGGAAGTAAAATTTAATTTTAGAAATGAGTAAGAAAATATAGTTAAAATTTTTAGTAATGAAGAAAAACTTTAAGTTAAAAAGTTTTTAGATGAGAAATGACTAATATAAGTAACTATCTTTAATAAGAAAAATTGTATTTTTGAAAAATTTAGATAATTTAAACTTTTATTTGTAATACTTAAATTTCTTTTATTAAAATAATTTTTAAAACTATTATTATATTTATAAGTAAAAGACTTATATTAAGACTTTGCTTTAGGAAAGGAGAAGTGGAATTCAACATCATTAATGACCTATCTAGTTATAGTAATCCTTGCCTGAAAAGAAAAAGAAAAAAAATAAAAAAAGAAAGAAAAGAAAAAGAAAGAAAAGAAAGAAAAGAAAAAGAAAAAGAAAAAGAAAAAGAGAAAATAAATCAGGAAGGAGAAGCTTGAGGATTAGTGTCTAATAAAAAATTGGTTCTACATTTGATCTTTTTAAAGTATTAGACTTGAGAAACTCTTAAGCTTATAGATATAATATAGTAAGTAAAATTATTTTTAATGAAAATTTTTAAGTAGAGATAATAAAAGAACTAAATTCTAAATTTGGAAAATCTACAATACATTTCTGAACTAGATAAAAACTCATAGTTTCATCTTTCTTAACTTTAAGAATTTCTAAACTTTAAGTTGGTCTCATTTTCTGAATATTTTTTTCTAAATTAGACTGCTATATTTTTAAATCTAAATTTTAGTAACTCCTAAAGAAACTCATATACATATCATACATATATAGTTTTTAAAGATTGAAGTGCCACTTGAGGACAAGTATCATTTTAAGTTTGGGGTATTTTGATACACCTAAACCATATAGTATTTTTAGACACATTTTTTACCTATTTTTGAGATATTTCACTTTAATGCAAGAAACTTTTGTGTTTTTCTTGCAGATACGAATAAAAAGGTGAAAAATGCTTAATGGAGTGAAAAATGATAAAATTTGGAGCAAAAATGTGAAAAATGTGCAAAAGAGTTTTGGCGCATAAGCGCTGGTTGAACAGAGAAGGCCACGCCTAAGCGCTAGAGGGCCCACGCTTAAGCGTCAGTGGCAGTTACTAGATGAGTAAAGTCAATTTTTGAAAATTTTAAAGAGGTTTTTGAGCACCCATTGACTTAATAGGTGGTTATAACCACCATGGATGAAAATTATCACGAAAGGATGCATCTATTAGGGAGATACATCAAATCTAGACATATTTTAAAGATTTTCCAAGGCACCTCTTGGAAAACTATAAAAGAAAGAAGAGGGGACTTTGAAAAGAGTCCTGAAAATACTTGGAAAGTTTTGAAAGTTCATCAATTTAGGGAGTTATTTCAGAGAGATTTTCAGGCACCACCTTTACTTTTATTTTGTCCTATTTATTATTTTAGTTTGAGTGATTGTAAAGAGAAGAGATTCAAAGGAATTTTAAGTGTTTGGTGGAGAACTTGAGATAAGTTTTTATCTTTTTATTTTGAGACTACTTATGGTTTTAATTGAGACGTGTTGTTGGTTTGACAATGATTTTTACTTTTAAACTAAAGTGTGGTTTTATTTTCTCTTTAGATTCTAAGTAGTTTTCTTTATTTTTTTTCTTAAAATGATAAGTAATTAAGTTTTGGAGGGAAATTGTGGAGATTATTGATCTTTAATGTTGGAAGAAGTTGTGATAATTTAAATCCATGCACTTCATTTACTTCTTGATTTCGCCAATCCAGATGTTAAAATTTGTTGTGAGAACATGTAAGAACTGAGTAGGTATTATCTCAGTCAACAATTGGAAAGAATCACATGAGGTTATATGAATGAGAATGTAGTTCATATGATTGAGTGCAAATAAATAGAGAAATATTCATTGAAGGGTGTAGAGTTAGAGGACTTTAAAGTGACAGGTTAAAGCCCCCAACTTGGTTTATTATTTTGGGTTCTGATAGGAGATGTTAGCCCCCAGGTAGAGGGAATTAAGGGAACTCGAGAATGAGAGCTAGTATCTTCCCTGCCTAGCCGGTCTTCAGAACTATTCAAACTTTAAATTAGCCAATATTCTTTATAGCAACTCTAATATGGGTAAAGAATATTATTGCTCCTTTTTGACACAACACAATTTGCATACTTTCACAACAGAATTCCTATACTTATTACTGATTCATGATAAGAAGAAAGATATTTTTCTTATTAAGTGCTTTTCATCTATAAAACTCTAATTATCTTTTTAAGTTGTTACTAATTTAACAAAATATCAAAAATACCAAAAATATTTGAATTTTTATTTCTGCAAAATATATTCAGTTTAAGTAATTGTCTTTTTAAAAATAAAAAGTTTTCTAAATGTGCATATTGTATAAATTCCTCGTGGGTTTGATATTCAGGTCTTAAACAAAAAATCTTATATTACTTGATAACAATACATATACTTGCGTAGTATCCCAATATATATATAAATTAAAAGATAGATTTTATATTTTTCTTTAGGATCGAGTTTTGGGTTTTTTTGGAATGTAATGAAGTAAAAGTGAAATATAATCTGAATTAATGTTGTACTTTGCATATTAGCAGTATTAAGAGTGATCACAAGACTTTTATATGTTCTCAGTAGTAGTTGGATTGACGAGTCCGCTACGACTCAGGTCTTAACTGGACTTGAGTTTTACAGAAGTCATCTTGACTTTTAATAGTGATAGTTCCATTTGAATTCTATTATTTCCTTTCTCTGACCTTATTTTCATTGGTAAGATTCATGAACCAACATGATGAGTAACATGTGGATGATATTGCACTATCTTTATAACTGTTAGAGGTTCATACTTATTAGGATAAGGTTATGTTTAAGGTAGGTGTTCGCGACCCAATTTAACAGGGGAAATCATGTCCATGTGGATAACCATATAAAATTCTTAGAAGGCACTTAATATATCTGTGTAGTGATTCACATAGAATTAGGAAGTAAGGTAGTGAGATGCAATGTGTTAAAGGATGAATTAACCATTTTTATCACGCGTGCTTGTGTTTTGTGTTATAACAATATAAAGGACTTTAAGAACATTTTTATATTCCTATGTTGATACCCATTATGCTAGTTAGACTTTTGTTTAGTTAATCTCATTTTGACATGTTTAGTTTAGATTTATTTTCTGCTAAATGTTTATATCTTGATAAATATTTGTATATGTTCCTGATAGAAATTTGTGGTATATAGAATTTCTAAACTATTTGTCTTCCTACTTATATTTTATGTACTTAATGCTATACAGGTTTAAAATCAAGTTTAGAGGAAAAAAAAAATCATTTTAAAACTTAACTTTATTTGCCCTCAGTAGCCTATATTTAATTCTATATCACTTCTTAAGATGACATGTGGTATGTGGTGTTATGTTTAGGATACTAAACTTTTGTTTTTTTATAAATGATAGAGAGGAACTTAGTAGAAAAGTTAGTAAAAAAAATGAAACTAAAGTTAAGATATTTAGTAGAAAATATTTGAGAAATGATTTTACTATTTATAGTAGAAAAATTTTAATTTTTGAAAATTTAATGATTTGTAGAATAATACTTTTTAAGGAATTTAGATTCTATGAAAATTCTTTTTCAAAAAATAGTATTGGATTTTAAGTTAAGGAAATAAAATAAGTTTTTAACTTTAGAAAAGGGATAATGAAATTCAAAATCATTAAAGGCCTATCTAGATATAGTAAGGATTAAAATTATATTGAAAGAAAAAAAAAGAAAAGAAAAAGTAAAAGATAAAGATAAAAAGAAAAGATAAAAAAAGTTAAAAAAAAGGAGGAGAAGCTTAAGGAATAGAACCTAACTAAAAATTGGTTTCACTTGAATCTTTCTAAAGAAAAAAACTTAAGATCAATCCTATGCTAATGTCAGAAAGTATTAGTAAAAATTATTTTCAATATAGAATTCATAAATTCTGAAATTAATATTTTTCTAAAAATCCAATGTTTGGGAAAATTTTAATTATAACAAAATTAAATAGAAAATCAACATTCCTAAATTTTATACTAAATATTCTAACACCTTAGATATCATCTGTTTTACTATAAATTCTTCTAAGTTGGACTATAACATTCCTAAAATAAATTTTTAGTTATCTAAAAAGTAAACCCACGACCACAGGTTAACAAATTTGGTTTTTAAATTTATAGTGTTACTTGAGGACAAGTAACATTTAAGTTTAGGAGAAATGATCCATCTTAAAATTACCTATTTTTAATATATATTTAATGCTCATTTTATGCACATTTTTTATGATATTGCACTTTAAAGGAAGGTATTTTGCATGTTTTTGGTTCCAAGTACATGAAATTGATTTTTGGAGAAAATGGGGCAAAATTGTTGCAACTTTGAGTCAAAACGAGCAAGGAAGAAAAATTTGACAGGACACATTTCGATGTCTTTCTATGCTTAATCTAAATTATATTTATCACATGTTTTTGAATGAAATTACACTTTAAAGAAAGGCTATTTTTGTATTTATCTTGTAGGTATAACAGATTAGAGTGAAATGAAGTTGAAATGGGGCAAAACAATGTTGAAACGGAGCAGAACGGGGTGAAACGGTGAAGTTGCCTGTAGGGTGGTGGCTTGGTGTCAGTTTGGGGCGCCTATGCACACTTTGGAAAGAG